>JACEFZ010013586.1:15000-82732 GCA_014155875.1 Cepaea nemoralis | reverse complement strand
TAAAAAAAAAAGATAAAAAAACTTTTTGTTGCTCAAATAGTTAGCACAGCAGGTAGGCGTCCACCAAGCATGTCATAGAGCTGCCAACATTGCAAACCAACATAAGAGCTCCTGACCAAATGAGGGCAGAGTTTAAGTGTTTAATACGACTAATACAAAGCCGTATTTCAGTCTGGCTAGATGGTTGTTGCAAAACAATCATATTATTACGTTTTTTTCAAATAGCTGCGAGGTAGATGCGTGAAGCTGGTGCTACTGATCTGACTGGGTATTATTGCAATGAAGGTAACCAGGCATCAGGGGGATGAAACCTGAATTGTGTTAACAGTTGTACTTCATTTGTCATTTCAATGCAACTTACATTTTTTTTTGTATATATTTCTATGCCTTATATGTATTTTCATGCATAACACTGGGAAAAAGTAGTCTCTGACATGAAATTAACACTACCCCAGTATATACATACATCATGAATGAAAGATGGCATCTTTCATTGAGGTACCCAGGGAGAATGTCAGAGCCTAGCTACGCAGCAACATCGTTACGGCACCCGGCGGACAAGAGTTGTCGGCTGGCGAGATTCTTACCTGACACGCGACCAGCGCTGACGACAGACGCACGCAAAGCCACGTGACCCCACCAGAGGCAGTGGGCAGTGTGCGTGATAATCGCAGACCAAGCTGGGACAGGACTCTGAACGGACGTGTGTGTCGAGAGCAAGGCGTTTGTGTGAATCTCCGTGGTTGTGAGCTGAACGACTGATATCGTGAGCGTCAGACCTATGAGCTGTATTGTGGTTGTGAGTTATATGTTGTACATTGCTGTAATTATCGTTATGTATTTAATGTGGCAATAAATCCATAGAACTTGTGTTGCTGTGTCTTACGTCGAATCACGTTGTACTTGTACTGTCTCACATGTGTTAGCCAACGAGCCTAATAGAAGAACCTGACACGTCTTCGTCCGTTTCTCAAGTGTGCATTTACGGCACTCAGGACAAGACCTAATATACCTGCGCACGTCGCCTGTCATTCCCGGCCACCAATAGTACCGGGATAGACATTTACTGGTTGTCCCTACAGTCAGATGTCCGGTTGGGGACCTGACATGTACCGTTCGCAGCAGATTAGCTCTGAAGCTCTCAGGAACCAACTTACGATCCCTCTGCCTTCTCTCTGATCCGGTCTGAATTAACGGCGACTGGTTATCAGAGTTGAACTTACCCTGAATTAACGGGTTTTTATTTTTGGGCAACCGTTCTGAACAAGGACACTCCGTCGCATCCTTGCTCCGAGCATTACTCATTCCATCCGGGTGAGTATTTCGGAGACTTACCTTTTCGAGATCCTCTTCCTCTGTACCTCTGACCTGCCTAGACTTATGGATGCTAGGGTGTTCTGGTTCACCCAGAAACACGTACTTCCGGCCAAGAATTAAGGGATAGAGAGGATCCGGTACGACTGCCGCCTGAATGCGTCCAGTAACGTACTTGCTCCGAATCTCCACATTGGCAATCGGGCAACGTAGCGCTACAGCACTCCTACTGGCTGGCTGTATCTCCGTCATCTCCCCGGTGAGTTGCTCTGGGCCTGTCAGGTGGGATGCAATTACAGATGAAAATTGCAATCCTGTGTCGTAGAGGCACAACACCTGTTGCCCATTCACTTCTACTTCCTCAACCACTGGAGGTCGCTCTGGTTCTCCACTCCCATCAACCGTCTTCACTTTCCTGCAAGGTCTATCCCTAACCTCTGCAAGACAAGCAAAGTGAAAGTCCTTGGGCTTACTCCTACACTCACTCGTATTGTGAGTGCTGGACTTGCAGAATTTGCACCATCGTTCACTCCACTTCCTCTTTGGAGAACTAGGTGGGCTATTCTTACCTTGGTTGACGTTAGAGATCTTCTCTAAAGAGTTTACCTGTTTCTTGGGTTCATCAGAACCTTTTGTCTTCTTTGACTTACCTTGATCCTTATCTTTCGATCTCGGCTCTGTTGGACTGGTATCCCCAGTCTCGCCATAGACTTCAACGTATCTTTCGGCTAACTTGGTGACTATATCCAATTTCTCAGCCCCATTCTCACCTAAGAAGTTTCGCAAGGGTTTAGACATTTGCATTCGCATCTGATCTACAACCATCAACTCACGCAAACTTTCATACTCCTCCTTAAATCCGGCCAATGCCATCCACTTAAGAAGGTATGAGTTCAATCTCACACTGTATGATGAAAACAGTTCACCAGGTTCTCGCTTCGCAGTCCGAAACTTCCTTCGGTATGAGTGCGCTGTGATCTCCAATCTCTTCAAGAGAGCCGCTTTCAGAGCCGGGTAATCATTCTGTAGACCCGGTGGCAAGCGTGCATACACCTCATAACCTTCGGCACGGAGTCCCTGGGAGAGTTTTAAACACCATTTCTGTTTGTCTAGTCCCATTGCAATAGCCATGGCTTCATACTTCTCTAAGTATTGGTCTATCCTTTCCTTCTCGGGTTCGAACGGCTGTAAAGGCCATTTCATAGCCTGGTAGTCACGTCTACTGGTTGACTCGGAGCCAGGAGGTACACCTCCTCCCATAGCTCCCTCAGTTACACCTGTAGCAGGCACTTGTGCCTCAAGTAGCTTCATTCGATACTCATGGTCACGTTTTTCTTTCGCGGCTTCCAACTCAAGCCGTTTCATCTCAGTATCAGCCGCTATCCTCTTTTCCTCAAGAGCCACTTTACTGGCTTCCAGTTCTCTTTCTGCTCTCCTCATCTCTCTTTCCTCTTGGCGAAAATTTCTTTCCACCTCTTGCACATAGGATTTCAAAGCATCTCCCTCTAGACCAGACTTACGTCCAGTTTCCTGAACTTTGTCTAAGTCTAACTCTTGGGTAGACATGTTGACTATGATATGTGAGTACTCAAGTATGTGTGGGTGAAGCAATACAATGAATCAATAATCAATAGTACTACCTAATCACCACAACACAAATGTCTGTCAGGCAGTTAGGAGATAGGTAGAAGTAGTAGAATCTTATGTAGACTAAAGTAGAGGATAAAGACTAAGTCCCTATCACTATGTGAGAGGTCTACAACACACAGAGAGCTTGGAATAATCCCGGACGAGCCCCCACTCTATATGGAGTGTGACGAGTTCACCTTGGGTAGCGAGAGTGAACCACACCCTAGGTGTCTCTGGCACTCCCGTGTATTCTAGCCCCAGGGGTTGGATGAGCAGATACACCTTTTTCCTCTGTGGTTGATCTCATATTAGTTAATTACGTCTACAAGCCCCTCCAGATTCTAGACCCCCACTAACTACCTACACCTGTGGAACAATGAACACTGAGGCATCGTCCGAGACCACACTCAATCATTATACAAAGAGCAAGTCAACGTACATAAAGTTTATTCTACCCTTGAGCATATAGAACTGAAATGAACATCCTGATAGAAGAATCTATTTACACAAATAGAAGATAGAGTAGAGATAGACTCAGAGATGTAGGTATCTTCATCGAGTTGAGAAGTAGATTGGATGCAGATGTCCCGTCCAGTCGGTCCGCCACTCACCCGGCTTCCTTCCAGTGAGATGACGAGAACCTTGAAGACCACTCTGTCTCCAGAGCGTGGATCCACAACACTAGAGTCACTGCTGGACCACACTTCACTGGACCAACTGCATCTCTATCACTCCCACGGAGTCACTGTTAATACACTTCTCGAACAATACCAGTTGGAAGACAATCTTCCTGGATTTGACTCCAAGTAGTCGTTACTTCGAAGAACTTAACGAATCACTGACCAAGCTAATGGTCTGTCACTCATCCCACAGTCTTACTGCAGAACCGCTATGGTATTGACCAATTTAATGGTCCCTTTTTCACAGCACCGGAACATGAATGGAAAAGTGTCACGGACCAATTCAATGGTCTCCTACAGTCACACTGCTGGTAGAGTCAGATATGGCTACTAAATTGTTACTGAGTTCTTGGATAACACAGTTGATAATCTTGATACTGCAACAGTACATTAATAGAATCAGACATCTATTTCACGGCAACAATTCAGGTTGGACTATAATCCCATAGTCCCTTCCACCGGGTTATCTTGACACACGTCACTACTTGGTGAAGTTCTTCTCAGGACCTGCCACTAGAGCTGTCCAAAGAACCATTCAAGTGTCTGAAAAGTATTTACTTCTGCGTTTAGGCAGAACCCCCGTCAAACTAGACGGACCGGTGTTCCCTGTCGTTGAGCAGGATTACTCAACATGCTGAACTGTTCGTAGCAAAACAGAGTGTCGTCTATTTATCAGAACAATCACAAACCAACACTTCTCACACGGGCACCTTCAGGGTGGTTGTATGTCTTGAGGCAACCGTCACTCCTGGTGAATCAATATTGGGTACCTGATGTGGTTGAGTCTGGCGTGATAAGTAAAGAACTGAACCCTTCGCTCTGTCACACGAAGTGGTTTCCTGCCAACAACATTATAGTTGACTGGTTCCTCAACAGGCAAACTCCTGTATTGGACAACCAGACCTCCAGACAGCTCCGAACTGTTTCAAGGGCTTCTCATCTTCCTTGATCTTACAGTCAGCCGAATCATGGTTGAGGGGAGACGCACACACAACGGCTCACATTCGGCCTGCGTCTGGTCTGTGGCAACGACAGTAAGTGAATGACTGATTTAGCCACATTCCCGCTTCGTGCCAACTCAATGCGCACTACAAGCGAGTGCTTCTCGAGAAAAGATACTTTCTCGGGAAAACCGTCATTCCCCGCCTAGAGTTTCTAGATCTCTCTGCACGAGAATTTAGAGCGATACCCAGCATCACGGGTTACTCGAATTTCGGTGTTTCGAGAATATTCTAGATCGTACGTCCTTCATCGGCTTCCCTCAGTCTATTCTTAGCTGGGAAAGTCCCCGATGACGCGCCAAAATAGTGCGGAATCCTGACGACCCAAGACAGATAATCGCGTTTCGTCACACTATACTATAACACTACTACACTACTACAACTACCACCACTACTACTACTACAACGACTACAACTACCACCACTACCGCTATTAATGTTGCTTCCTTTGCAGCACATCCTACTATTAGAACAGCCAATTTCATAACATCTTGAAGTTAGTATCTCTTTGCTTTCCTCAAAAACTGGCAGGACAGATAAAACGTTATCTTTCATTAAGACACCAAAACAACAACGCGAAGAGAGCTATTGTACACACAACCACACCATGAGTGATGATAACGATGATGGATTTCCAGGTCGACACAAGACAAGAAAGTTGCTCTACAGACGTGCTTTTTTCTTACCTAAACACTACCTGCATCAGCAGAAAGCGAAAAGAAAGGAGCCAGCTTAACTCTTAAAGAACGCGAGGATGTGGCGAGGGATTTTTCCCACTGAGTTATAATTTACGGTTACAGATAAAGTGTTAATAATTTCTATGCATTCGAAATTTCTATGAATTCGAAAACTTAAATGTAAATCTAGGACAAAAGGAAGAAAAGGCTTGGCTAGAAGATATCTTATCAAGAACGGTTGGAACTATCAGCAGTAAATACTGGTCTTCCGGCCTCTAAGAGTTAAAAGTCGTGTCTCCCAGGGCAACAAATGAAATTACCCGCCAGCTCACTTTGATCATCCGCCCCCCGGGCGTTGCAATTACATCTACGTGATACGCGGTAGCTATCTTTTATGTTTTTGTGGTTCACAGCTGGAGATGTTTTGTCTTGATACCTGACCTCATTGAAAAGGTAACTGGTACTTCGCATTGAAGATGTTTTCTATTGCCATCTGACCTCATTTAGAAGGTAACTAGTGTTAGACCCTGAAGCTGTTTTGTGAATATCTGACCTCGATGAGAAGGTAACTAATATTTGGCTTCGAATCTTCCCCCCCCCCCCCTTAATATTTGGTACTGTATCTGGTTCTGTAGATACGACTTCAGTCAGACGATATGTAGTCTCTGAGGATAGTTTTGAAATGTGTCTTCTTGTTTTCTTGATGTCTGCCCTCAATGAGAACGTAACTAATATTTGTCCCTGAAGATGTTTTTGTCTTGATATCTGACCTTACTGACAAGTTAGATATGGCCCCGAAAAAATCAGTACATACTTCTTCCCTCACTGAGAAGGTAACCATCAATCTGAATCCCTGCCCTCGGTGAGAATGAAACCATCAATACGAACCTCTGCCCTAACTCAGATGGCAACCATCAATAGGAACCTCTGCTCTCACTGAGAAAACAACCATCAATACTTTCCTCATCCCTCACTGAGAACGCAAACGCAACCATCAATATTTACCGCTGCTCTCACTGAGAAGGTTACCATCAATACTTACCTCTGTCTTCACTGAGAAAGTAACCATCAATACAAACCTCTCCTCTCACCGAGACGGTAACTATCAATACTTACCTCTGCCCTCAATGAGACGGTAATCATCAATACAAACCTTTGCCTTCACTGAGAAGGAAACCATAAATACGAACCTCTGCTCTCACTGAGAAGGTAACCATCAATACTAACCTCTCCTCTCACAGAGACGGTAACTATCAATACTTACCTCTGCCCTCAATGAGACGGTAATCATCAATACAAACCTTTGCCTTCACTGAGAAGGAAACCATAAATACGAACCTCTGCTCTCACTGAGAAGGTAACCATCAATACAAACCTCTCCTCTCACAAAGACGGTAACTATCAATACTTACCTCTGCCCTCAATGAGACGGTAATCATCAATACAAACCTTTGCCTTCACTGAGAAGGAAACCATAAATACGAACCTCTCTGCCCTCACTGAGTAGGCAACCATCAGTACTTACCTCTGATCTTACTGTGAAGGCAACCATCAATGCGAACCTCTTCCCTCACCGAGAAGCTAACCATCATTACTAACCTCATACTTCTTTTCTAAGGAAAGATTGAGTTTGTGAAAAGTCTGTGCGGAAATTACATTTTCCTGTGTTCAGTTTGCTTTCCCCTTATTGAGTAAATACCTTAACTAAGTGGTTATTGCGCACTTCATTTGCAGGGGAAATGTGTAATTAAATAAGTTAACTCGATTTTTTATTATGTTTGGGAGAAGTAAAAGTGTGTTGTACACTTCTTTGACGGATGTATAATTTTGTGAAGATGGTCCAATATAAGAAATGCCATTTCTCAAGCAAATTATGTCGAAAATCGGTGCCTTGATTACACAAGGCTCATAAATAAACTCAAATGTATTGTTTGATGCTCGTAGAAGGAGAAGAAGGAAGCGGAGACTAGAGGACACACTAGACAACATAACAGTTGAAAGTTGTAGTTACCTCAGCTGGATTAGAACCTGCCACCTCCATATGAAGATAGCGTCTCACTGCAGGAACAAGTGTACTTTGACTATGGCCAGTTACACACCCCTAAAATTGGGATCATCATTAGCCAGATCGGTTGTCAACATGAGCCCGCACCTATGGAATATGGACAGAATGCATACCAAGCTTTGAAATAGCACTAAAAATGTTAGGTGCATATCCGTTACAGGACGTCGTAGTCAATCACATAATTTTTGGTTGTTTGTGATTTATTGGCAATAACGTTCAGTAGGTTGCCATTGCTTTCTAAACGATTGTATGTAAATCAACGAAAGGCGGTCTGCTGCCATATCGCTCGCAGCTGTGTGTCGATCACGGTATGCGCGATTAAGAGTTGTGTTGGTAACACCTTGGCCACAGGAATAACACTACAGGTCTCAGAATTGTATAGAAACCCAACCTGGGTGAAATAACAAACACATCCGACAGTAATACTGTGTCGAGTATTTACAGCAGAGATATGGTCGGTACTTCAGCCAGGGTTTCTCAGGTTAATTCTGTGTTTGCTCACACAATCATTACCTTTTATAAGATTATTATAAATAGTAAGTTTCAACTTATGCTGGTTATAGTAATTTGAAGCTCAGTGCTTCAGCCCGGTTTATATCTGGATATACCTAGACACGCCAGCACACGGATTACCAGCGGTGACTTAAAAATATTGGATGAAATACAAGTTATACATGTTACTTAATGTGGACTTGTAGTCTCAACTATGTGAGCCACTTTATATGTAGTTCGGTACAGTTGAAACCATTTTAGCCAATTCTAATGGCTCACAATATGCTTATTATTATTATTATTATTATTATTATTATTATTATTATTATTATTATTATTATTATTATTATTATTATTATTATTATTATTATTCATCTCCTACATCTATTTACCCGGTGAAATGTTTGGGGTGAAGTGTCTGACCTCCAGTCTCATGTGTTATCGCTAAAGATGTGAAGAGACTGAGCCAACAATTAAGTTTCTGGTTAATTACCTTGTCTGAGAGGTGCTGGGAGCGACTAGCACACCGGCCAACTGGTCCTTTGATCATGTGTTCGAATCTCTATTGATGTTGATTATTTAAATTGGCTTGTGCTCCCAGGTCGGACCGGCCTAAAGTGGTACCAGGACATGACATGGGAAGTAAACACGGTGGATGTGCTAGTAACCACAACAACCATTGAGTGCATTTTTATGTATTACAACAATAGAGGACAAATGCAACACCATCAACTACCAGCACTGGCGCTACAACAAAGAAGATCTGATGCGAGAGCAAGAGGACGCCCGAGAAGAAGATGTATTGCCGACATCAAAGACATTGTACAGTCACATGAAAAGACATTATCGGGCGCTGGAATGTAAATTATTCCTCCCCATGACGCTTGACGGCGAACGTGAAAGATAATGTTGATGACAATATAGAGCAGGCACCATATATCCAGCTCGTCTCAGGCGTATACGTGTTATTTACTTTATTACGTCACCGATACCGCATTGGAGTGGCCTAACGGGTCACAAAATGCAGGGGCCAAGAATATTATGCAGCTGTCACATAACGTGACGGCTTGAATGTTTCTGTTTGAGAAAAATTTATGGTGGTTTGGTGTTTATCTCAGTTTCTCAGCCAGCACTGCGAGTAAACTTGAATCTGGGGATGTCTTTGTGCTGACTCTTGTTTACGAAAACTGTTATCTGCCATCTTGCATAGGGGAAACGAAAGTGCAAAGGTTTATATCATTGTTGACAAAATGGTTGAAAAGGCAGGGGATATACGAGGTTAGATGAAAGGAGGGGAAAGAAAGATCGCAATAAGAAATGACAGATGGAGAGCTTGAAAGACAAGAAGACAATAGTGGCGGGAGATGTTTGATATTTTGAGTATTCGAGCTGGTCACCTAATAACTCAGCAACGCTTTTTCTTCTTCTTTTGTTCGCTTGAAATATGTCTATAACTGCAATGTTGTCTCTTGTATGAATTTAACTGTCTTTTGTAGTTCACACAGCGGTCCATAGAGTGTATCTTCCACTGTCGTCTCTTTAGGCCAGAAGGTTTGCCTAGATATGTTATATTTTGGGCAGTCTTGGAGTATGTGCTCTGCTCTCTGCGACGCCAAACCACATGTGCACATGGCTGTTTCACCCATCTTGAATTTCTTGAATTTTGTATACATGTGGTTGCATATCTATTGTGTCCTGTTCTGAGGCGCAGAATAATGACTTGTTCTGGTCTGTCCATAACGTGGTAGTTATCTTGAGGAGGTTTTGGTGGCTTTCTGATTGATTTGATAATTCTTTTTTTTTGGTGGTATGCAACGGGCACATCAAGCTGTTCTTCTTTGGCTCATTCCTTAGCCAATTGATCGGCTCTGTCATTTCCGGGTACTCCACAGTGGGATGGTATCCACTGTATGGTGACCATATACTGACTGCTAAGTTCAGAAAGTTGTGTCCTTAGTACTGGCAATTTCACAAACAGGAGCGCCTCGAGTACTCATTTTGCATCTGTCAATAGCACCACAGGTTGTGTACCATTGCTGGTATGTAGTAATTTCTATCTTGATTACCTCAATTTCAGCATCATAGTTATGGCAGTACTTTCCTGTTGGCACTCTGGCTGTGTCCCTAGTATTATTTGGGTATTCTATGTACATTCCCGCTGCTCCATTTCGAAAAGCATTTTGTGCTGACCCATCTGTGTAGACTCGGATCCAGAGGTCCTGTGGGTATTCTTCATCAAGGAAGCTGAGGGTGGCTGTTCTGCGCTGCACACTGTTCTGTTCTTCCTTGTCAAATATTCCTCTCACTTTTGTCTGGATTTGTAATGATAGTCTTTGTCCATCTTTCCATGGAGTTCGCTCTGGAATAGTTGTTAGGGGGATACCAACTGTAGGTAGATCGATGGTTTCTCTGCAGAGTCATCTGGCCTGGTGGATAAAACTCGATTAGATTAGACTAGACTAGACTAGACTAGACTAGACTAGACTAGACTAGACTAGACTAGACTAGACTAGACTAGACTAGACTAGACTAGACTAGACCATAGCTAGGTTTTCAAATCTGTTCTTCATAGGGTGGCCTGGCAAGCTGAGGAAATGTTCTGCTTGTATTAGCGTTTTCGTATCTCTGCGCTCTCTCATAGCTTGTGTCCTCCCCGTCTTCTCCATTTCCACTATAGGGGTTGATCTCATTCCTCCTGTGGTGACTCTAAGTGCTTGATTTTGCACTTTGTCCAGCTCTTGTAGTGTGGTTTTTGATGCCGAACACCACGCAGTTGACCCGTATTCCAAGTGTGGTCGTATGCTCTGTTGATAAACTTTGCTAAGTGTTTTACCACTGGCTCCCCATGTGGTTCCACTTAGCTTTCTCAGGATGGCTATTTTCCTTCTGGCTTTTGCTACTGCTTTGTTGATGTGCTTTCTCCATGTCAGTCTGCTATCAAATGTTACTCGAAGGTATGTTGGTTCTTTATCTTCTCTTAGGGGTGTTCCATTTATCTGGATGATCCCTGCCTTTTGTTTTGGAGAGTGGGTAAAAAGTGTGGTGCTGCACTTGTCAGTGTTCATGCTGACACACCATCTATTTGCCCATGCAACAAACTCAGCAACGCTGTGTGTAGCTGGAGAAGCGAAAAGCTTTTGTGAGAAATTAATTTGAATATTGATGGTTGTATGAATATTGATGATTATATGAGTATTTGCCGGTCTCTCTGGCCGAGGGATTACGCCACTTTCTCAGTAATCCCGTTTATCACGCAGAGTCTTTTAGCGGGCGAGAACTGGAAGCGGATCTAACCCCGCTGGTGACTTGCGGGATAACTGAGCCGGCCGCACAGAAAGCAATGGCAAACTACTGAGCGTAATCTTGCCAAGAAATAAACAGACAGCTGAAAGATGCTGCTGTTGACTGCGATGTCCTGTAAAGGATATGCGAATTTTTTTTTTAAATGAGTATTTCAGATTGCTTGAATATTGAAGAATTGTGGATATTTAAGATTGTATGAATATTGGCGATTTTATTAATATTGAAGTCTTTTGAGTATTGAAAAACTATGGATATTTAAGCTTTTATGAAGGTTGAAGAATTGATTAATATTGAAGATGTTATTAATATTGAAGAATGTATTAAGATAGAAAATTGTATGAATATTGAAGATACTCACTGAAACTTGTGGATAAATACATTTAGACATACAGTACTTATTGACAGGCGGATAGGCTCAAGGATAGATTAATATGTAAAATAATTACACACATGATAGTATGACACAGGCTATAGACAAATAGGTGTGTAGGTTGGTTTGTAAGCTGGCAGATATAAAGTGGGTAAGTAGGTGGGTAGGTAGGTATGTAAGCTGGCAGATATAAAGTGGGTAAGTAGGCGGGTAGGTAGGTTTGTAAGTTAGCAGATATAAAGTGGGTAAGTAGGCGGGTAGGTAGGTTTGTAAGCTGGCAGATATAAAGTGGGTAAGTAGGCGGGTAGGTAGGTTTGTAAGCTGGCAGATATAAAGTGGGTAAGTAGGCGGGTAGGTAGGTTTGTAAGCTGGCAGATATAAAGTGGGTAAATAGGCGGGTAGGTAGGTTTGTAAGCTGGCAGATATAAAGTGGGTAAGTAGGTGGGTAGGTAGGTTTGTAAGCTGGCAGATATAAAGTGGGTAAGTAGGCGGGTAGGTAGGTTGTAAGCTGGCAGATATAAAGTGGGTAAGTAGGCGGGTAGGTAGGTTTGTAAACTGGCAGATATAAAGTGGGTAAGTAGGCGGGTAGGTAGGTTGTAAGCTGGCAGATATAACGTATGTAAGTAGGCGGGTAGGTAGGTTTGTAAGTTGGTGGGTAGGTGGGTTTGTAAGCTGGCAGATATAAAGTGGGTAAGTTGGCGGGTAGGTGGGTTTGTAAGCTGGCAGATATAAAGTGGGTAAGTAGGCGGGTAGGTATGTTTGTAAGCTGGCAGATATAAAGTGGGTAAGTAGGCGGGTAGGTATGTTTGTAAGCTGACAGATATAAAGTGGGTAAGTAGGCGGGTAGGTATGTTTGTAAGCTGGCAGATATAAAGTGGGTAAGTTGGTGGGTAGGTGGGTTTGTAAGCTGGCAGATATAAAGTGGGTAAGTTGGTGGGTAGGTGGTTTGTAAGCTGGCAGATATAAAGTGGGTAAGTTGGCGGGTAGGTATGTTTGTAAGCTGGCAGATATAAAGTGGGTAAGTTGGTGGGTAGGTGGGTTTGTAAGCTGGCAGATATAAAGTGGGTAAGTTGGTGGGTAGGGGGGTTTTGTAAGCTGGCAGATATAAAATGGGTAAGTAGGCGGGTAGGTAGGTTTGTAAACTGGCAGATATAAAGTGGGTAAGTAGGCGGGTAGGTAGACCGGTAGACATATTAAGTGTGTAGTTAGATAAATAAATAGATTCGTTATTAGGCTGTTTGGTAGGCATGTATGTGAGTAGGTTGACAGACAGAAAAACGTGTAGGTAGTTAGGTAAGCAGGTAAGCAGGTAAATAAATAGTGGGAAGGCAGGCAGGTATACGAGTAATCAGATTCGTAAGTAGACTATTATATGGATATCTACGTAAGTAGGTTGACAGACATAAGACAAACAGATACGTAGGTAGTTAGGTAAGTGAGTAGACAGACAGGTATGTAAGTAAATAGACTTGTAAGTAGACTATTAGGTAGACATGTACGTAAGTAGGTTGATCGACAGAAGAACAGACAGACATGCTTGAAGACGGCCGTGGTTATAGCAAGCCAGAAGTTCACAAGTTCACTACATACAACTCTAGATCCGCTGATACAACATTAAGGTTACAGTATGATGTAGATGTATATCGATATCCACGATATTAACAAGCCTGTTCCATTTCTCTTGTCCCCTCTCAGCAATGATTGTCCGTTTTCTCACGGGTCGGTTCATTGGAGATTACGACTCACAAATGGGTAGGTAGATTTGTTTGATGGCTCAAATTCTTTCCTGATTTCTGTCTGTCTGCCTGCCTGCCTGCCTGCCTGCCTGTCTGTCTGTCTGTCTGTCTGTCTGTCTGTCTGTCTGTCTGTCTGTCTGTCTGTCTCTCTGTCTCTCTGTCTGTCTCTCTGTCTGTCTCTCTGTCTGTCTGTCTGTCGTTTCAACTTTCTTTCTTTCTTTCTTTCTTCATTCTTTCTTTCTTTCTTTCTTGTTTTTCTTTCTTGTTTTTTTAAATCTTTTTTTAGTTTTTTTTTCTTCTATATATTAATCTTCCACATAAAATCAAAGACATCACCATTCCCTGTACATACAGTCGCAAACTATTCGAACACCCTCTCTTGAATACCTTCCTCCTTAATAATAATAATAATAATAATAATAATAATAATAATAAACCCCAGTATAACAGTCAGTTTCCTATAGGTAGTACAGCATGTCTGCCTTAGCTAATTACAATTGCCAAATCAATAATTAATATGAGTGAGTCATGTAATAATGATTTCTGCACATTTCCCATGCCTTTATAATGCATACTTTGATATTATTATTGTTGTTGTTCTCGGTTAGCCTCATGAGTGATGTATGGATGAAATAGCGTATGAAAGAGAGTGAGATAAGAAGGGCATAATGTTAGGCGGGCCTGTGTGCCCAATTCTGAACGCTTCGAAACTAAAGTGTGTTCGTTCGTTTGTTCGCTGGTGTAATGTGATTTCAGGTTGTATGGAAACACAAGAGAAACCCCTCAACTCCACACGAAACTGTATGTGTGACTGTAAATAAGTTAACTACAAAGGTAGCTAAAATACCTGGCCTGGGCTGTTTCATCCAGGTAAACACTTTAGCTTACCTGCACTTGCAACCGGCCACAAGTTGTATGGATAAAAGTGCACAGACATTAGTCCCACAGATGCGCAACCCCCAGGTGGCACCACTTGCCACACCCTGTGAAGTTTCAATCACAATTTACAAAGTGGCCGATCACTGCAGCCATTCTAATTGGATGTTTAAAGCTTTAATACTCGTAATTCAACCCAGAACTGTTACTGATTCCAAGCAACGGCAGTTTCAGAAGTTATTCGGGTTTTCAATACTTGGAATAGGAAATGCTAAAGAAATAACTTGTCGAATAGAAAGTAAATTAATCTCATCTCATCTCATCATTGTTCCTCTTGTACCTTGCGGCTGTCGAGGTGAAGTATAAACATCGTGAGAGTGCCCGATTAGGTGCTTCAGATATATCGGATATTCCCATGGACTTCTGCTATTCCCTCCGTCCAACCGTTTACGTGGTCGGCCTCATTCCTCTGTTTCCCATCGGTCTGTACATCATTGCTTGTTGCTGGATGCTGTTGACTGGTAACCTTACTTGCATGGCCAACCATTTGACTTGCTGCTTTCTATAAAATCTAGTGCTGCTTTAACCCCACTTTAGTCCTGATTTCTTCATTTCTGATCTATCTCTTCTTGATACGTTGAGTATTCTTCTCAGGAACCTCATTCTGTTGTTGCTTGTGATTTTTCTTTTCTCTTTTTCTGTCATTGTCCAGGTTTGGCATTGGTAGCATAGAGTTGGTAGGACGATTGTGTTGTAAAGTGCTTTCTTAGTAGTTATTGATACATGTTTGTTCTTTAGTATTGGTGCCATTTGTCCAATGAGTTGATTTGCCTTATTGCATCCTATTTTCGATCTCGTCTTCTGATCTGCCATTTGATGATATTATACTTCCTAGGTACTTGAAACTCTTTACTTGTTTCAAGGGACGTTCGTTTAGGTGAATTGTTGTTGTTTGTTCTTTAGTTATAGTCATTACCTCTGTTTTGCTTGTGGTAATTTTCATGTTATGTTCCCTACACATTTCGTTTAGACTATTTATGTGGTCTTGTAATTCAGCTTCTGATTTTGCTATTAGTGCTTGGTCATCCGCAAACAGGAGTTCTCTAATGGTTAGATTTTCAGATGGTTCTTCTTCTGTGTTCTCGTCATGCGGTATTCTTGCTGTCTCTGCTTGGCTGGTTTCTTTACATATGTTGTCTATATATGTTATAAACAAGAGAGGGGACAGGACACAACCTTGTCGTACTCCAGATCTTATGGTGAAGTGTAATTACCTAACTGATATTTCAGTAATAATGACCAAACTGATATCTCAGTAATAATGATCTAACTGATATGCCAGTAATAATGACCTAAAAGACATCTCAGTAATAATATCTTATGACATAACTGATGTCTCAGTAATAGTGACCTAATTGATATCTCAGTAATAATGACCTAACTGATATCTCAGTAAGTAAATTAATGACTGTTTGGAATAGACAGAGTTGATGTTATAACTGTTTGAAATAGAAAGAATGCAGTTACTGTTTTTGAAGGAGAAGAGTAACAAGAATTACTGTTTGGAAAAGAAGAGGTTTCCATAATGACCTAACTGATATCTCAGTAATAATAACCTAACTGATATATTACCTCAGTAATAATGACCTAACTGATATCTCAGTAATAATGACCTAACTGATATCTTTCCTAACTGATATCTCAATAATAATGACCTAACTGATATCTCAGTAATAATGACCTAACTGATATCTCAGTAATAATGACCTAACTGATATCTCAGTAATAATGACCTAACTGATATCTCAGTAATAACGATTGTATTAGAGTGAGTAGAGGCCTATTTCACACGTCTGAAGGCGCCCTGGACACACGGTGCCAGGCCCATATTGTACAGCCGTATCATGACCTTGTGGCTGACGTGGTCGGTGCCAGGCCCATATTGTACAGCTGTATCATGACCTTGTGGCTGACGTGGTCGGTGCCAGGCCCATATTGTACAGCCGTATCATGACCTTGTGGCTGACGTGGTCGGTGCCAGGCCCATATTGTACAGCCGTATCATGACCTTGTGGCTGACGTGGTCGGTGCCAGGCCCATATTTTACAGCCGTATCATGACCTTGTGGCTGACGTGGTCGGTGCCAGGCCCATATTGTACAGCCGTATCATGACCTTGTGGCTGACGTGGTCGGTGCCAGGCCCATATTGTACAGCCGTATCATGACCCCGTGGATGACGTGGTCGGTGCCAGGCCCATATTGTACAGCCGTATCATGACCTTGTGGCTGACGTGGTCGGTGCCAGGCCCATATTGTACAGCCGTATCATGACCTTGTGGCTGACGTGGTCGGTGCCAGGCCCATATTGTACAGCCGTATCATGACCTTGTGGCTGACGTGGTCGGTGCCAGGCCCATATTGTACAGCCGTATCATGACCTTGTGGATGACGTAGTCGGTGCCAGGCCCATATTGTACAGCCGTATCATGACCCCGTGGCTGACGTGGTCGGTGCCAGGCCCATATTGTACAGCCGTATCATGACCTTGTGGATGACGTGGTCGGCATCAAGCCGGCGGTATTTACTTCCCAAAGCAGTTCATGGTAGCCATTGTATCCTGGGTTGACCTGGGAATCCGGGATAGTTTAAAAAATCCGACTCCATGCGGATTCGAAACTATATCCACAAGATGACAGTCCAGCGTCTAGCCACTGCGCTACCGGACAATGATAGTTCCAACAATAATGGTAATAACGATCATAATCACAATAATTATAAAACACTAGCACCTGGTCGTCTAGACCTGGGGTCACCAAACTTTTTTCTCGGTGGGCCGGATAACTGACAAGATGACGAGCGCGAGCCGGATACTCATTCTGTACAATACTTGCGCCGGTTTCCGTGGCGAAGGTATTACGGACTCGGTTCGGAATCCCGTATACTCGCGTTCGACACATAGCTGTGCACGATTTGGCAGCAGACAGCGTTGCGCTGGTCTTCTACGCTATGGTATAGGTGTCGGTCATTCAGAAATCAATGGCAAACTACTGAACGTAAACTTGCCAAGACATCAACACCAGCAAAAAATGCTGGTGTTGACTGCAAACGTCCTGTACAGGATATGCAACTAACTTTATACAATACTTGCAAGCCAGAACGAAAGCTCTGGGAAAAAAGACGAAAAACTAAGTTAATCATGGGTGTGTGGCGTGCAATGCACACACACACACACACACACACACACACACACACACCACACACACACACACACACACACACACACCACACACAAAACAAAGACAACTAACACATTTATTTACTTTAAAAAGTTATCAAAGAATTCAGAATCAATTTCTTCAAGAAAAGCCTGGAACTGACGGTTATTGAGTTTATGTCACCGAATGAAGTTCACATCAGTACACAAGAAATATCTGTGTCTTTGCCACAGAGTGTTCGCTGATGTATGATGCAGTGTATGAACAGAGCGCCCGGAATTTGCAAAATCTTCCAACTGAGTCCTGATCTCCCCCATCAGACCCTTCCTCACTCCAGCCATGTTTTTTTTTCGATCATCAACTGTAACACCTCGAAGCTGATTCCACTGAAGGTTATAGTCTTGCAACAATTTTTGCACTTCCATGAAAATGTCTTTTCCAGTTGTTGTTCCATGCATGCTGCAAACGGATGCCAACTCTTCCGTTATCTGAAAGTCCAAATTGACATGCACGAATGAACACGAGAAGTTGTGACGTACTCGAGAGATCAGTAGGACTCACCCAGCGCCAGAGAATACCACAAGTTCCTAGTTTTCTCGCGTATCTGTAGCACTATGTTCTCTCCGAAGTTCTTCTGTTCTTCGCACAACTGAACTTGCCGAAAGGCTGATAGTTCCAAACAAATCGGCTTTCTCAGGACACATGTCATTTGCTGCTTCCATCATACACTCTTTGATAAAGTTACCATCAGTAAACGGTTTTCTTCGTTCTGCCATCTTATGCACTATTTTGTAACTTGCTACGAGTGACAGATTCATTTTCAGCAAATTTCTTCGTGAAGAGATTTCTTTGTGTTTCTACACCACGTTTCCGTGGACTCATATTTCTCAGAGCGTAACTTTCCAGAAAACTTTGAATATGTTGATAGATGACTTTGTTTCCTAGTGACGCCGAAGATTGTACTCTTTCAAAACCGCAAACACTTTTCGCTGCATATTAACGCAACTGGTTTTCTGGTCCTTTATTTCCACAAAGAAGTATTTTACTCCCCATTCTTCATTGAAAACGCGACACTTCGGCGTCCACTTTTCTTTCTTAGTAGCCATAATGAAGGGTGAAGTACCGGGATCTGAAAATGAAAGGACATTGAATTAGAAACATATTAAAGGACCTACTGAAGACAAGAAAAGCAGAGGACAAGGGGTCGCTGGTGAAGCTACGGCTTCACCAAAGATACATATAAAGTTTATAGGTACTTTGGTAATAGAATATATCTCATAATAAGGTTTGCAAAATATATAAAGAGGGCCGGCCTAAATAAACAGCCTAGAGCAGTCTTTTTCAACCGGGAGTTCGCGAGTGGCAGCCAGGGGTTCCGCTGAAACAGACCGAAATCGCCTAAATGCAACATTTCTGCCCAGTATGGTTTATTACATAAAGTAGGACAGACACTTGGATCATCACATCAGAGTTCCTTTAGCAAAGTAAACATTTGCGTAATGATCTGCTCCAGCAGAAATGTTGAAAAGCACGGGTTCTAGAGACCAGCTCGATTAACATCATGACCGGGGAATTCTTCTGAGCTGGGGATACTATTTTTGTAATAATACGATGATTCTATGGCATTTTTATGCTATGTTTGCTACTTTATTGCCTCTATTCACACTTGTAGTTCACTTACCTATCACTGTCAAACTAAGAAATCCTTGTTACATACCTATACAATGGATGACTGGCAAAAAGAAGTAAATATTTCTGGAGCATCGGACCTGTGTTGATAGACGGACGCATCTGGAGAAGGGAAAGATGTGTGTGTGTGTGTGTGTGTGTGTGTGTGTGTGTGTGTGTGATGTGTGTTGTGTCATGGAACCATGGTAACGTCAGAGCGTAGGCGGCTCTACCACGAGCCGGGAAAGGACCTGTGGATGGCGCGAAATGAGCAAACATTACAATTAAACAAGTAAATCTGATACAATAATTTATAATGAAATATGTAATTTTAAGACACAAGCAGCCAGGAGGTCTCCGCACCGCTGTGAAGATCTCCTATATTCTAAATATAATATTTACATTTAAACTGTATCACAACGTCTCGTGTTCCATCGTTCTATCAAGCAGATTTCGAGTAACGTCGGCGGGCCGGATGAAATGACGTCGTCGGGCCCAGGATCCGACCCGCAACCCGTAGTTTGGTGACCCCTGGTCTAGACAAACGATGGTCTGTTACGTTTTACTTCAAAAACAGAAGACAAAATAACTATTGCTCATGATGGTAGCGAATGTGACTGATCAGACCAATTCGCGTGGTAAATGTTCGTCCAGAATTGGTGGATGTGAACACACGGTCATTTCCACCACCACATACCATCTGACGTAAAATAATAAAGAGGTTTGATAATTAAATATTAGCATAAGCATAATGAAATCAATAACAACTGTAAAAGTAGGAACAGGTAACCAGGACAGGGAAAGCCAGGCATATATCGCCAGCGAGCAACACGAAAGAAGACAGCGATAAAGCGGGCACCTGTCTGGCCAGCACTACAGACCAGAACACAACTACAAAGTACCAGGTAGAAGATGAAGAAAGCTATATGAAACACTTCAATTATAGCCAAGGCTGAGAAAGCAGTTCTAACAAGGTTGTTTTTAGGTCGGGACGGAGAAGGGCGGGCAGGGAAGGAATCGGGAGGTCGGTCGGTTGTTACTTTACAGGGGACGTTACCATGGCAGCAGAAATGAATAGGAACGGATATTGTAAGGGACATTTCAAGATGGATGACTTGATAGAAGGATTGTACCTTTACCCTTCGAGACACATCAAGGCATCTACTTGTCACTTCTAATTATTTAGTCTTTCTATCTTGTTGCACTCGTTGTACTAGTCGCTTCTAAAAGTTAATTGTTTCCCTCGAGAGAGGGTAATGGTTGTTACACGTATGTGTAGTTGTGTGATGTAGAGTGATGGTTACACGTATGTGTAGTTGTGTGATGTAGAGTGATGGTTACATGTATGTGTAGTTGTATCATGTAGAGTGATGGTTGCATGAAAGTGGAGTTGTGTCATGTAGAGATACGGAAGGTTGCAGTATGTGTAGGTGTGTGATAAAGAAATAGTGATGGTTGCAGTATGTGGAATTGTGTAATGTAGAATGGATGGTGGTTGCAGTATGTATAGTTGTATGATATAGAAAGTGATGATTGCATGAATGTATAGCTTTTTAATGTATGTAGAGCGGTTGCACTTATATTGAGATGTTTGATTTAGAATGTGTCATGGTTGCACGTACTTTGAGTTGTGTGATGTAGAAAAAGTGATGATTGCATACCACTAAACGATTGATGTGTGACCGTGGCTAATGTCTACTTTCCGACCTTCAATCAGAAGCTGTGTTCAGTACTCACGTGCCAGTGGACGGTAAACAGTGCACGGTAAACATCATGGACACAGCTGGACATGTGAGTATTCTCGTTAGTTGTTGTCTGGTTGTTTCTGTTCTTTCCTTTTTAGATCGTTTTTTTCTGCCTGAATATCTTTTGTTCGTTCGTTCATTTTGCATTTCTTTAAATTCTTCTTTCTTTCTGTTAATTTGTTTGTCTAATATTCTTTGTTTCAATCAATCAATCAATCAATCAATCAATCCGTCTGTCTTTTCTTTTTCTTTCTCTCTTTCTTCCTTTCTTTCTTACTTTGCGTTTTCTTTCCATTATGAATTTATCAGACACAAACACAGGAACACACACACACCACATCCACCCCCCCCCCCAACACACACACACACACTCACATACACCCACACATGTTCAAGATGTCTTGTGGTTTCCCCCAGATGCCGGATCAAGAGCTGAAGGAGGATCCGGTCATGTGGGCCGATGGCTTCATCCTGGTTTTCTCGCTGACCGACTCAAGCAGCTACCGAGTTGTGGAAACGTTAATCAGCGAGCTCAGGAAGATCAGGTATCTCAGGCCGTGTGTCTGGTTGATCGCGAGATGGTTGATCTGGTTTAATTCTTTGTGACATGCGTTGTTGTTACCTTAAAGTAAGGTGGGTGCGGAAAAGAAAGAGTTATAGTAACAGCTGGCGTAGATGTAGTAACAAACGGGATAGTAAAAACTGATAGTGAATAAGGAATAACTGTGATAGAAAAAACTCATAGTGAGTAAGGTAACAACAGCGATGATTAAAACTCATAGTGAATAATGTAAAAGCGGGGATATTAGAAATTCATATTGAATAATGTAACAACTGCGATAGCAAAAACTCATAGTGAATAATGTAACAACTGGGATATTAAAAAACTCAATAGTGAATAAGGTAACAACTGGGATAGAAAAACCTTATAGTGAATAAGGTAACAACGGGGTATATTAGTGTTGATATCTTAAATTAAGAAAGTAAGGTATGTGTAGAACAGAAAAAAAGCTAGAGTAACATCTGGGGTAGAAAGAATAAAGTAACAATTTGGGTACATGTAGTAAATCAACAACGGGGTAGAAAACACCGCATACTGAATATGGCGACAACTGGGTTGGATGGATGTGTGTGTGTGTGTGTTGTGTGGTGTGTGTGTGTGTGTGCGTGTGTGTGTGTGAGTGTGTGAGCGTGCATAAGTGCGTGCGCCCGTGTGAGCGTGTGAGTGTGTGCGCGCGCACGTGCGATAGTGAGTCAGCTAGTGAGTGACTCAGCAATGTAGAAAGAGTGATGGTTGCATGTCTTGTTTGTCCATCAAGAATGATGATGACCATTCATTTCATCCAGTGGGGTTGAAAGTATGGAGCCGTGAGTTCTAAGATGGCTGATAAGGCCTATTTTGGGCTCGAAATGTTCTTTGACAATGTGGACAAAGAATGCTTACGTTTCTGGAGGAGGATTTCCTGCAGTGGTTTTTCTGCTTCCTGCCTTTTCTTCACAGATTAGCAATGTCGCTGTTAAAAAGCCTCACACGTGAACGGCAGACACCTGTGCGCGATGATTCACGCCACAGAATTTAGGTTCTCTGGCTGACAGTCTCTCAGAGTGTCAGTGATGAATTCAAAAGCAAGTCATGAGATTTTCAGAGTGTACTTTAAAGCGGTTCCTCTGGCCGGCCTGGGAAGCGTTCCCCCCAACAACGCAACTCAGCCGTACAAAAATTCGTTTAGGGAGCCTGTGATCTGGCATACGAGTCAAGTGACCCCCCCAGCGAATCTGATTCTTCATCAGTAGAGGGGTTTGCATGTACATATTTTCTGAGACTCTTGTCTTGGTACCGTCATGAAAGCGACATTTTGCAAAGACCTGTTGCACAATGATGATATAAAGGAACAGTTACAGAGCGCTCTCAATGAACGAGATAGATCAGTACGGATATAACAGTGTATGGCGGTCTCATTGATCATTGATTGATTAGATAGATAGATAGTTATTTGTAGATGTAGCCAGTATAATGCGCTGCACACAATTCTCTATATGAGTTTCATGATGTTGTCTCCGAGCTGAGTGAACGATTAGTGGCCCTTGGGCCGATTCACGGCATACAATTCAGGCAGCTGTTTGTAAGCTCTTGGAAAGGAGAGTTGTACAGTTTGAAAACATCTCTGTGGCTATCTTCCAATGTTTTCAATGCAATTTCTGCAGTCGCGTCATGCTATGTCTTGAAATATTTTCACCAAAATAACCGGGTTTTGACAAGTACAACTTTTATATAATTATCATCTCTTTGGAGGTGTCTTCGCCAACAAATGTCCTGTCCTATTTCTATATTGTTGGTATTTTATGTTGACTGTTTCTAGGTATCTGTGAAGAAGGTACTCGTAGTTTGCCGTTGCTTTTTCCCTTCATGGCAGTGATCTTATTGGTCATTGACTATAGTCGTTGTCTTTATAATTAAACACATCAAACATGAAAAGAGTACAGCCAAGAATATTAAATAAAGGAATTGAGACATCACATGAGAATCAAACTGCAATTTCCACAGTGACACTTTTATGCTACCACTCCAGCAGTGATGCCACTTCATGACAGAATATGCTTAGATGATAGGTTTGAATTCAACTCTGCCACAATATCCCCAGGAGGACGAGAGAGTGCCCATCCTGGTTGCCGCCAACAAAAGTGACCTCGTTCACCTGCGAACTGTCAACCCGGCAGAAGCTGAGGCCAGCGTTGGGGACCAGGGATGTCTGTTTTGTGAGGCAAGTTGGGTACTGTTGTCTTAGTGAAAGGATGTCGGTTTTGTGAGGCAAGTTGGGTACTGTTGTCTTAGTGAAAGGATGTCGGTTTTGTGAGGCAAGTTGGGTACTGTTGTCTTAGTGAAAGGATGTCGGTTTTGTGAGGTAGGCTGGGCAGAACATTTGTACAAAGATAGAGGCTGCCTGTTGCCTTAAATAAATATGGTAGAACATGCATTTGGAGATATTTAATCTGCCTATTGTATTAGGAAAGTTGGGTAGAACATTTTTCTAAAGATCCATGTCTGATGGAAGTTAATTAGAGAATTTCATAGGCTGCCTACTGCCTTAGGTAAGTATGGCAGAGCATGTATTTTGGAGATATTTATTCTGCCTATTGTCTTAGTAAGTATGGTAGACTTCCATCTAAAGATCTACGCTACCTACTGTCTGTGTAAGTGGAGTAAAACATTTCTCTAAAGGTCTAGGTTGCCTATTGCCTAAAGGTAAGTATGGCAGAACATTTATTTTGGAGATATTCAGTCTACCTATTGCCTAAGGTAAGTATGTTATAACATAGTATGTTATTTTGGAGATATTCAGTCTACCTATTGCCTTAAGTAAGTATGTTTATAACCTAGTATGTTATTTTGGAGATATGTAATGTGCTTATTGTCATAGGTAATTGGACAGAACATTTTAAAGTGAATCTGGAAGGAGCATATGTGAGGTAACTTGCACAGATAAATTAATTAAGGATTACCTTAGCTAATTTATGAGGCTAGTCCAGCAAAACGGTTATGTGAGTGTACACTCCAAATTATGAAGTCATCTTGATGAACTGTTGTCCAAGAGACTGGAAGTCTATTTTGTGAAGTAAATTTTGTAGAGCATTTTTCAAGGAACTTTCTAACTTAGGTTGAACGGAGCATAAAAAACATTATAAGATATTCTAGGACTTTGATTGTGAGTTACAAATATTGTGTGTACAACAAACATCTCGCAATCTAGGGTGGCACATTTTAAGGTTGTCGTTGTTGCTGTTGTTGTTTTCTTTTTCTTTTTTGTACTAGTCATTATTTACTTAGATAGTCAGGATTGTCGTGTGTGGTGTTGTTGTTATTGTTGCTGTTTTCTTGGATATTTTTTTTAATATTTGGGAGAGAGAGAGAGTAGGAGAGAGAGAGTAGGAGAGAGAGAGAGAGTAGGAGAGAGAGAGAGATAGGAGAGAGAGAGAGAGTAGGAGAGAGAGAGTAGGAGAGAGAGAGAGTAGGAGAGAGAGAGTAGGAGAGAGAGAGAGAGAGAGTAGGAGAGAGAGAGAGTAGGAGAGAGAGAGTAGGAGAGAGAGAGAGTAGGAGAGAGAGAGAGTAGGAGAGAGAGAGAGAGAGTAGGAGAGAGAGAGTAGGAGAGAGAGAGAGAGTAGGAGAGAGAGAGAGTAGGAGAGAGAGAGAGAGAGAGAGAACGAACGAACGAACGAACGAACGAACAGACTTTATTTCAAAGGGTGACAAATTGGGCACGCAGGCCCGTCTTACATCGGCCCTTCCAATCACTCATCTTTCTTTCATCAACAGTGCATAGGAAAAAAACATTGTCACATGAAAGATGACATA
The DNA here is from genome assembly GCA_014155875.1 of Cepaea nemoralis. Lineage (NCBI taxonomy): Eukaryota > Metazoa > Mollusca > Gastropoda > Stylommatophora > Helicidae > Cepaea > Cepaea nemoralis. The sequence continues at coordinate 57,609 of JACEFZ010013586.1, read as the reverse complement.
GAGAGAGAGAGAGAGAGAGAAGAGAGAGAGAGAGAGAGAGAGAAAGAGAGAGAGAGAGAGAGAAAGAGAGAGAGAAAGAGAAAGAGAGAGAGAGAGAGAGAAAATGAATAATGTCTGTTCACTGGACTAATAACACAGAGATCAGGAATGACCGTTATTTGAACTATCAACTTTGGGTCAGAAACGTCACTTATAATCCTTTAGCAGCATTTGAGATAAGACCTGCGTCATCTGCATATCTTAGTTCTGGATCTGATTCTCACCAATTACAAACGGATCAAAATTATCTCTAGTCTCATCATTTTTTGACATTTCTCTTTACATTTCCTACATATTTGTTGAATACTTATGGAGAGAAAATGCAGCCCTGTCTTACTACCTTCTGCACCTCAAACCAGTGTGGTGTTTTACCGCGGATAGTCTGACAGCTGCTTGTTAACGTGATGTAATGTCTGGATTAGGTGGATCAGACTGCTGGAAACCATAATATCACCATGATGTTCCTAGTCAGTGATGTGAACACAGTCGATGACCTTACTGTAGTCTATGACGCAAGTTGCGTCAGATATATATGAAGATCTATACTGTACTCTCTGCATTTCTCAAAATGGTTCTCGTGTTAAAGATGTGGCTCCTGGATCCTCTGCGCGGTCCGAAACCTGGCTGTACTTCTTGTAATGCATTCTAATGTCAAAGACTGGAAACGCAACCCCTCCACGGGAAGAGCAGTCAACCTCGAGGAGACCAAGAGGTGATACGGTGCCCGAGGTAAGGGCAGGGGAAATGGTGAACTGGGAGATGGGTAATTGGTTCTCTCATGAGACACGGAGGCGTTGACCAGAGGGTAAGCACTCTGGTCACGACAGCATCCCGCCTACATGAGAGTCACGAACGCCACTCAACCGGAGAAGCTAATGTAAGCATGGCGAGTGGCCTGACCCCGCAAAAGGCAAAGGACGATTCAGGTCCCTCCGCGTGGTGTGTAACCACGCGAGGAGAATCGTCAGACGGGAGACGGGACTTGTAGTGTTCAGATCGTAGAATAGTTGATAGGAGTTTGTGTAACCAAATAGATAGAGAATTAGCATAGGCTTTAGAAAAACTAGTGATAAGGAATTCTGTGGCTTTGTGTGTGGTTTGATAGCGACTGTGATGTACTTGTAAAGAGCCTACGGCAATAAAATGTACCATGTAATCCTTTCACACGACTTGCAAGTTTCTTGTGTGATGTGAAAGAAGTAATCCGATGATGCCTGTCACATGAGTTGTTGACACTAATTTACCTCTAGTCCTCTTCATAATGAGTCACAAGAGAATTTTTCTGGTACTGCTTTATATATATATAAGTAGTACCAGAAAATCCTCTTGTGATTCATCATCATCATCATCATCATCATCATCAAGTGCCTTGCCAGCAGACGTGGCGTTTATGGCTCTCCACAGACCTCGGTCTTTGATGTTCTGGATCAACTCTGCTGATGATATTCCTCCATGCCACCGTATATATAATATATATATATATATATATATATATATATATATATATATATATATATATATATATATATATAGAGAGAGAGAGAGAGAGAGAGAGAGAGAGAGAGAGAGAGAGAGGCGAATAGCACTAGTTTTTGCAATTTTCCCTGCCTCGTGTATGTTCATGTCAAAGGTGTCTTTGATGTCCTCTGTATCTCTTCTTGCTGATCGACCATTGCTCCTTGTTAGGAACAAACCTTTCATTACTGTCTCTTAGACCACCCATAATTCACTATGGCCACATTTCAGTTTCCGGACATGCTGTTGTTTATGAGCTAGATTTCTTTTATGTTAGGATCTTGTAGAATTTTACAACTCTTTTTCGTCTTAGGCCATGGAATTCTAAGAATGTTTCTGCAACATTACAGTTTAAAGCCCCGATTTATATTTTTCTCTTTAGAGACTGTGAAATAGTGTATGCTTCAACTCGGTGTATTGCCACAGAAAGTAAGTTACACGCGGATTATATTTCAATATCAAACAACTTACTGAAATAAACAAAATCAAAATATGTTTCCTTCCACTCCAGATGTCTGCCAGCGAGGAGCCAGAGTCGGTGAGGAACGCATTCTTTAAGCTGTGCAAACAGGTTCGTTCGTGAACAAGAAACGTGAAAAGTTGTCCAGGACATTGCAACGACCTGCTGTCGCAGCCAAACTACAGATCCGACAATCGTTGAGGAATCTGCAGAAAAGAAACTGTGGCGCTCAAGAACATCAACCTTCTAGTTGTAACCACCAGGTTAAACAACTACAATCGTTAACAAGCACAACAACAAAAATATGACTCGAAAAACAAATAATATGGCGGCCTTGTACTTAAGAATGTTGCTGTATTTTCTCCAAGATTCAAATATGACATGGTGTATTATAGAGTTACCGACATTTGAGTCTACAGCGAATTATAATATCAGGGAGCTTCAGATGAAAGTCGATGGCTGCGACACACTGCATGAAATGTAACAACAGATGACAGACATGGGCGTACATCAGTTTAAGACAGTATGCGAAAGAGTAACGGATTCAAAGCCGCTGAATTGAATTGGTTACAACAACCACAGCAGCAATCCAAACCAGCAACTATAAGGGACAGCGTTCCTTTAGTTTATATTGTTGTTGTTGTATTGTTGTTGTTTGTTTGTGAATCTTCTAGAAAACTTCGAGCTGTGACTCTGCACTAAGCTTCAGGTCGTGTGGAAAATGTTAGCATCTTTCAGAGTGAGCTTGGTGTAGAGGCTGACTCCTGACTCGGTACTAACGTAACATCTCTACTGGGCTGTGATTAAGAACTCTCATTCCCTTTTACAAGCTCAGAAACCAGCGGTGTATGCAGAACCGGTACTGTAACTACCCATCTCTGGAGAGGCATATTAGGATGTAACCAGGCCGTGAATCTGTACATCAGATATGGGCCCACTGGGATTAGTTCATGGTTGGTAATGTCTCTTCTGGGGATTAAGCTCTCTCACCGGCACCAGACTCGAGCCCAGTGTCCAAGAGTTTGTGTAAATGCCTTCACCGTAATGGAGTTTGTCTTAGTGTAAAGGGGCTCTAGTTTGTGTAAATGCCTTTGTGGTAATGGAGACTCCCCACGTAAAGTGGCTCTAGTTTGTGAAAATGTCTTCACCGTAATGGAGACTATCTCCGTGTAAAGTGGCTCTTGTTTGTGTAAATACTTTCATCGTAATGGAGACTGTTCCATGTTAAGGGGCTCTAGTTTGTGAAAACGCCTTCACCGTAATAGAGATTGTCTTCTTGTAAAGGCTTCTAGTCAGTTTAAATGCCTTCAACGTAATGGAGATCGTCTCCATACAAAGGTGGCTATAGTTTGTGTAAATGCCTTCACCGTAATGGAACTGTCTCCACGCAAAGGTGGCTATAGTTTGTGTAAATGCCTTCAACGTAATGGAGACTATCCCCACGCAAAGGTGGCTATAGTTTGTGTAAATGTCTTCACCGTAATGGAGACTATCCCCACGCAAAGGTGGCTATAGTTTGTGTAAATGCCTTCAAGGTAATGAAGACTGTCTCCATAAAAGACTAAATGTGTGTGTATTTTTTTAAATCTATTGTCACTTCCGTGAAGTTGTGTATTTATCTTAACGATGCTACTTGTTAGTCCATCAATAATCTGTTCATTACTGTAAAATATAAGAGTGCAGACTAAAATAAAAACGCCCTTACAAACTAAGTAGACTTGTTTTATTTGCTTTACAATACTCACTTTCATGGTATGGGTGCCGGATGGTCCTGACTTGCTGATGTTGATACATTCACCCGCACACCTGACATTACCGAGCGCATTGCTCATTACTGGATACTCATGATTGCGTCATAGAGAAGCTACACACTGTTTCAGGTGTGTGATGTCACCCATGTTTGCGTCATAGAGAGGCTACACACTTATGAGGCGTGTGCTGTCACCATGCTTGCCTCATATAGAGGCGTGTTATGTCACCCAAGTTTATTTAGGTGTATGTGGAGAAGATAGCTAGCTAACTACACCACTGGTTCATTTTCTGACAGTTTATGTGTAGAATAGTCTGGATGACTTCTATGCTATGAGGTGCTTCCTCTAATAAACAACTCGATGTCAGAGCTGCGTGACGACTTCATAATCAAATTTTATATGAATTATGTCTTCTTCTTCTTCTTCTTCTTCTTTTCTTCTTCTTTCCTTCTTCTTCTTCTTCTTCTTCTTCTTCTTCTTCTTCTTCTTCTTCTTCTTCTTCTTCTTCTTCTTCTTTCTTCTTCTTCTTCTTCTTCTTCTTCTCCATTTTTACATTTTTGTGAGAATGCTCACGATAATCGTCAGTGTAGGGTGTGTAAAGTGTGGGAGTTTGTTCACATTAGCTTCAGTGATTATTTGAGGCATTATGTGTGGTCTAGATTGAGGATTGTGTTTATGTTGGGGATGAGATTGTGGATGAGGGTATGTGTGTGGGGGTTTGTGTGTGTTGGTGGGGGTTTGTGTGTGGCTGGGTGGGTGGGTGGAGAGATGTGTTGGCGGGGGGGGGGATATGTGGGTGTTTTGGTTGGGGGGGGGTGTGTGTCGGTGGGGGGAATGTGTGTCGGTGGGGGTGTGTGTGTGTGTGGTTTTTGGGGGGTGTGGGGTTGTTGTGAAATGTGTGGGTGGGCGGGGAAATGTATGTGGGGGAGGGAAAAATTTGTGTGGGTATGGGGGGTTGATGTGTGAGTGCGTGGGGGATATCTGTGTGTTGGTGCGGATGGGGTGTGTGGGGGGTATGTGTGTGTGGGGGGTATGTTTTGGGGTTTGAGGGTGTGTGAGTGGGTGGTGCATGTGTGTGGGGTGGGTGAGCTTGAGTGGTTTGGGGTATGTGTGAGTGGGGGGAAAAAGATGCTTGGCTGGGGGGGATTGTGTGTGGGTGGGTGCAAGATGTCTGAGTTGGGGGAGGATCTGTGAGTGGGTGGAGGGAGGGTGGGGGTTGTGTGGTGAGTGGGGGATGTCTGATGGGTGGGGGTGGTTTGGGGGGGGGGGATGTGTGGGTATGGGTGAGGGATGTATGGGTACGGGGGGGATGTGTGTGTGTCTTGGTGCGGGATGTTTGGGTGGGGGGTAGGATGTGTCACATAATATGAGAATATGCATTGTTTATGCTTACAACATTTATTTGACAATGTTTTTTTTTTTTTCCTATGTGAATGCATCATGCACTGTTAATGAACGAAAGATGAGGATTGGAAGGGCCGAAGTAAGACGGGCCTACGCCCCCAATTTGTTATCCTTTGAAAATAAAGAGCAGTTCAATTCAGTTCAATTCAATTCAATTAAATTTCTTCTTCTTCTTCTTCTTCTTCTTCTTTTTCTTCTTCTTCTTCTTTCTTCTTCTTCTTCTTCTTTCTTCTTCTTCTTCTTCTACTTCATCATTCTTCTTCATTCTTTTACGGTCAGATTTTCCTTTCTTTACAAACATTCAGGCTCAAGATCAAATGTCTACAGAAAGCAGCAACCAATTTGAGCTTTCTGTTTGTCGTAGACCTTTTTCCTCAAATGGAGCGAATGTCGGCGAAAATACTGACGTGTTTTTTCTGCATATTCTGTACATTCCTGGAAAAAATTTTTTAGTGGTAATTTTACCAGCTCCACAGTTACATTCATCAGTCCCCACTGTCTTGAGTTGTTTAAAACATGCGGTATTTTAGCTTGTTGTGGCCTATCCGTAGCCTGAAGATTGTTACTTATTCTCATCGGGGGAAATTGGTAATATGCATCATTTTTCCGGTTGACTGGATGTTTTTTTTCCCACTTATTCTTGTAAGTGCTTCTCAAAAATCCCTTGGCTATATCACATGTTATGGAAGGTTTTATCTCTTCTCCGAAGATACTCGAGAACGTTCCAGTTGCTACTGATTGTGGTTTCTTTGCTTCAGTTTTTAGATTCAGGAAAACCCCCCCAACCTTGTGATAAAACCTCCGCGGTGCAAGCACGAAAGGGGGTGTTTGATCGTCAGAAGAGGTCCCCCTTCTCTTACTGTTTCGGCCGTTTACGTTCCTGATACTTTCTGGGTGTGTGCCCGCTCGATTTTATGACTCCAGGTGTCTTTCTCCGCTGTCACTTCGACCATATTTCGAGACGTTGCGTTGTCTTCGTGCTTGCCCCATAACCACGAACTGTGCTTGCTCCCATGCCCCCCTCCCTGGGGGGAGAAGAACCTCATACACACGGAGCTTCGTGTCTGTGGCATAACGCAGCCAACATTATTCATTTCATCAACAAATGCCGCAAAAGAGGAAACAACATTAAAATAAATTGACTTCGCAAACGCAATTGGAGATTGGGATTTAAAAACTTAACATCGAAACTGGAACTGAACAAGTGAAAAATGACGTGGATTCTTGGAAGGATTTCATCAGACCAAGCTCGGAAAATCATTGGATGAAAAAACCACCTGACCCGCCTTCGCGCCAGTGCACAATTAACATAAATTATTATTTCATCAGAAATGTATAAGCCCGCACTTTTGTCTGAATTCGCTCCATGGACGGAGGGGGAAGAGTGTGTGATCACAAATTCAATGGACAAAGAAAAAGTCTGGATCCGAGGTACGTTTGTTGGCCCCTTTGATTAACTAAAACCCGATGTATCAAGTATCAAGTAATGTGAACCCATGTTTGTGATGTCAATTGAAATGTATGATTTTTAAATTTAAAAACCTCTGAAATGTAAAAATGCTCGACTGTAGATTCTAACGACACAAAGCCATTCCCGGGCAGAATATTCTCTTCGATGAAACTGCCATCTCTGATATTCTTAAGAAAAATTATTTACTTTAGGAAGTGCATTACACTATTACATTCTATTCTAAACAACTGTGAGAAGTGATGATTCGAAAGCAATCTTGTGCATTTCACCAGAAACATTGTAAAAGATGCTATCACTGTCTACAGCTGAAATGACAGTTCGTGTACTAGAACAAGTGCCTTGTTCTAAAACAGACTTATCTATGCCTATTTACAATCTGGAAAGCTGAAAGTGAAATCAATCTTTCCTTTCTCCTTTGTCTATAGAATTAATAGGGTTTGGCGAAATAAATATTTATATTTATGTCAAATTTTAATTAGATAAGAGCACTTAAAACTGCAATGCATGAGAAAGTGTGCTTCGCGGAACCATCACGCGAAGTAAACTTAACTCATTACTCAACATAACTTAAAAACACAACACCACTCCACACCACTCATCACCACACAACACAACACTCAACATCACAACAACAAAAATAATGGAAGAGAGTTATTCGACACAACAAGAAGAAGAAGTAGTTAATTGGGAAAACACAGAAATTTTTTTTACACATTTTGAACACCATTGAGTAGAAGAAATGTTATAAATGTATGTCATTTATTTTCATGCATCTTGACACCTTCTCACTCTTGTCATTGTCTCACTGTACACGTTCACTGACCCCGGTCAAATGAAGACTTACATACAGCAGGAACAAGTTGACACAAGGCGTACACAGTGTGATAAACTCTGACCACCCCCAAAATTTAAACCCCAAAACTAGCTTAGAGAGAAAAAGAGGGGGGGGGGAACTAGTTCCTACTTCAGGAAATTTTGATTTCTTCCGACCTACTTCTTATTATTGTATTGGTAGGAATGTATATATTTATGCGAATATTCATCATGATCTTGGTGGCTTCATACCAAAAACCACCCACCACATCAGCAAACTAACCACCTAAATCAGACCTGAGAGAGGGAAGCCGAGAGAAGGAGATGAACCACAAGTGAGATGGAGGATGACTTCGCTATGAGCAGAGCATGGGGGGGCCTTCAGGGGGCTATACGGGCAGACCTGACGTGGATCCATCAGTCAATGGACCCTGGCTTACCTAATCCTCCAGTCACCAGGTTACATTTTACTTGGTATACCCCACACCTAATCTCAGGAAACTAAATGTTGATGCAACATCATCATACTTAAAATTTACAACATCACAAATTTTTCTATGTTTTAAAAACTTGTTGATATCTTTATATATTGATGCTTGTTATTGATTGTCTGGGACAATGGTCCAATGTGCAACTGTTCTATTACTTTGTGTAAAACACAATAGAGATGTATGTACTGACCAGAAGGCTCAGGCCAGTCAATAAATGATTAAAATGAATTGACCTTCTGTTAATTTGTCAAGTTCAAACCCATCTGTCAACAACTTCTTTGTACATCATGTTGTCAAAATCTAATGTGATTGATTATGTGTTTGATTGTTAAAAGATAAAAATTTAAATCATAATGACTTACTAAAATGGGGAAATAAAAGACCCTATACCTATCTACTGCTCAACATCCATGTTTTCTTCATCTAAATCAGGCTGAGAAAATTCTCCTGACTTTCCTCAGATTTGATAGACTAAAAGGGGGGTCCAGAGCTAAAGAATCATTGGAGAAGGGGCAGATTCCCAATTAGTAAATTTCCATTCTTACCAGGGCCATAATCTATATCTCCTAGACAATACTTAACAAAACGAGGCCTGCAGATAACTCAAGGTTCATATTCTGGGGTTATTGAAGATAGAAGAGGATGGGGCTCTACATCTTTTTTTAGAGATGGGGCATGCACTACAGTGATCTCCCACTCCCTTCAAAAAAATATGACAGTGTCCTCACACAAATCCTAGTACCTGTGGCTGTGGGAAGCCCCGCTTCTTCCCCTTTCAGTTTGATTCTGTCTCTTCGCGCCTGCAATTTTCTGTTGAGATGTTTTCTAATAATTTTTTATATTTTATGAGTCCAGGCGCTGCTTGGGTAATCTTATAAAATGTAGTTAATGATTGTTTTTCGTATTTCTGTTTCCCTCGCGATATTTGATATTGTAAAGAAGTATATGTTACGATATCTGATATTGGAGAGAAGCAGATATTGCTATATCTGATATTGGGAGAAGTTAATTACGATATTTGATACTGGTGAGTATTATATGTTACAATGTTTGATATTGGAGAGAAGTAGTTTATTACGATATTTTATATTGGAAAGAAGTAGATATTACATTAATTGATATTGGAGAGACGTAGATGTTACGATACTAGATATTAGTGAGAAGTATATATTACGATATCTTATAATGCGGAGTATTAAATGTTACAATATTTGATATTGGAGAGAAGTAGTTGTTACGATATTTGATATTGAACAGAAGTGTAGGTACGGATATTTATCATCAGAGAGAAGTATATGTCACTATATTTCATATTGGAGAGGAGTACAGGTTAAATGTTGCTGAATGCTAAATTTGTCGTATATGTTATTAGCAAACAGCAGCCATAAGAATTAACAACCGTGTAGGAACATTTCAGTGTATAAAGAAGGGTTTCAGACAAGGTTGCGTAATGTTTCCTGATTCGTTCTCATTGTACAATGATCATATAATTCAATCATCAATCATGTGCCATGCCGGAAAGCGTGGGCGGTCATGACTCGCCATTTCACTCGATCACCAGTGTCGTGGATCAGCTCAGTGTTCCTGTCTCGTCCATGCCATGTGGCCAAGCCTCCAGGTATTTTCCTCTCGGTCTTCCTCTTGGTCTGTTCCCTTCGATCTTGCCAGTTGTCACTAAGTTCTCCAATCCATTTCTTCTCATAACATGTCCAAAAAATTTTGACTGTCTACGTCTAATTTCTCTAATCAGTTTACGATTGTTCATTTGTCTCCTGTAGTACTTGGTCATTGGTTTTTCTGTCTGTCCATGGTATTCTTTGCATTTTCCTCAGAAACCACATTTCTGCAGCCATCAGATGCTTTTCAGCTTGACTGCTCATTGTCCAAGTTTCACATCCATACAAAGAACAGGCTCTATGTATCCCTCAACACTCTTTTTCTGCGTTTCAATTGGACATCTTTTTATTGGTCAGAATGTTTTTCATCTTACTAAAGGCTACTTTCGCCATGGCGATTCTTGTTCTAATCTCTTCAAGAGCATCTCCCATCCAGATGTTATAACTGTTCCTAGATAATTGTACCGATTCACTTGTTGAAGAATATTTCTATTTACTTGTATATTACATTGTGGCACTTCTTCCTTCCTACTGACGATCATAACCTGAGTCTTTTTACAATTTAATTCTAACCCCAGTTGCTCACTGTGTTCAACAACCGCATCTACTAATTGTTGCAGGTCATGAGCATTGTCTGTCATATAATTAGATCTACAGAAAATATGTCAGGGATTCTGGTTGGCGGACATAATATAAATAACTTACGTTATGCTGATGACACTGTCTTGATAGCAACAAGTCAGGACGATCTACGTGATATTATAGATACGGTGGTTATAGAAAGTGAAAAACAAAATGGACGTTAGTTTGAATAATAGAAAGACAGAAGTGATGTTGATATCAAAGAAACAGAGTTCGCCTAATGTGCAGTTAAATTACAGGATGTTATTTTGGGCAAGTGCAGAAATTCAGATATCTAGGCACATGGATAACATCGGATGGAAGACGTATCACTGAGATAAAGAACAGAATAAGACAAGCAAAAACTGCATTCTGTCAAATGAAGAACATTTTGTGCCAGAAGTCACTGTCCTTGAAAGTTAGAAAAGAGTTCTTACATGTTACATAGAATCAGTTTTAACAAACGGCTGCGAAGCCCAGACAAGTATATAGTAAACAAGCGAAAAAAAAATCAATGGAAGCCTTGGAGATGTGGTTTTATAGAAGAATGCTGAAAATTAATTGGACAGCCAAAATGAGCAATCTGGACACTTTGAGGGAAGCTGAGTCGCAAAGGCAAATTATCACAAACATCAGAAAGAGGCAGCCATCGTTTTTTTTTTTTTTTGGCCTCGCTAAGAGAAGACACAAACTGCAACATGTTGTGACAAACGGAAAGATTTGTAGAAAGATAGAGGAAGACAACGTAAGAAGTTTCTTGACAGTCTTGTGTAATAGCACTGAAGGTAGAGTCAACATACGAATTGATCCATGACGCCCGAGATCGTAATTTATGGACAGGCATGATCGCCCACACCAGCCGGCATGGCACTGGATGATGATGTTAATGATGTTATCAGTGTGCTTTCAATTGTAATTGACTTTTCTCTCTGCCTAGGCAGAAGCAGCTTGACACCTGCTCCAATCTCTTTGTGATTTATATGAGTTTCGATTGTCAGACTGTTTGTCCTTTTAGTGTAAATCATTACTTTAGCCCAGTTATATTATTGTTGTTGACTTTTCGTGTTTATTATATTCAATAGAGCTATTTCTTAGTTGTCTCCAATATGATCACATTGTCTGCCTACCTGCGTGACTGCTTTAACATGCTGTCTATCTATCTCAGAAATTGTGTCATCATGTTGTCTGTCTATCAGTGATTGTATCAAAATATTGGCTGCCTGTCTGAATTATTGTACGATAATGTTGTCTGTCTATCTGAGAGATGGTTTGATCATGTTGGCTGCCTAGCTGACAGATTGAATCAACATGTCGTATGTCTATTTGAGAGATTGCTTGAGCATGTCTGCTATTTGAGAGATTGTATCTCACTGTCCACTTATTTCAGTGATTGTATGCAATATCTGCCTGTCTGAGTGACTGTCTGATGTCTGCAGGCATGGGTGCAAGGCGTGGTGTGTTGGTAGTCTAGCAACATCGTGTTGATGATGTCTGCAAGCATGGGTGCACGGCGTGGGTGTTGGTAGTCTAGCAACATCGTGTTGATGATGTCTGCAAGCATGGGTGCAAGGCGTGGGTGTTGGTAGTCTAGCAACATCGTGTTGATGATGTCTGCAAGCATGGGTGCACGGCGTGGGTGTTTGGTAGTCTAGCAACATAGTGTTGATGATGTCTGCAAGCATTGGTGCACGGCGTGGGTGTTGGTAGTCTAGCAACATCGTGTTGATGATGTCTGCAAGCATGGGTGCAAGGCGTGGGTGTTGGTAGTCTAGCAACATCGTGTTGATGATGTCTGCAAGCATGGGTGCACGGCGTGGGTGTTGGTAGTCTAGCAACATCGTGTTGATGATGTCTGCAAGCATGGGTGCAAGGCGTGGGTGTTGGTAGTCTAGCAACATCGTGTTGATGATGTCTGCAAGCATGGGTGCAAGGCGTGGGTGTTGGTAGTCTAGCAACATCGTGTTGATGATGTCTGCAAGCATGGGTGCAAGGCGTGGGTGTTGGTAGTCTAGCAACATCGTGTTGATTTGCTGCGATTCAAGTTTCCAAGCCTGCAAGATCTGTAGCCCTAGACAGCCTTTATCACAGCGGAAACCGCGAACATCGGGAGAGTGACGCGAAATCACTTCACCATAACACCATTTGTACTCTAGTTGGAATTCTAAAATAATTCGAAAGTAATTAGTCTGGAACTCAAATGGAAAATAAAATAGAAGGAGTTGAAAAAACACACGGAGAAGATAATTAGAGACATAGATAATAATATGATGGGGAGTAGGTGAAGATGCTGGAGACAGCAACAAAGACGACGCTTGGTGTCAAGTTGGTTACGGGATAATGCTCCAAATGGGGATTAAGGGCAGAAGAAGAGATACATCTGAAAGATGGTATACCACACTGACTGTCATTGTCTGGGGAATTCCTTGACGGTTAACACGGCTGCACCATTTCCAGAGAGCGAAGACTGCAGCGGCTAGACCCCTATAACAGTGTGACCTGTTATAGTGGTTGTATGGAATTATAGGGTTAGCTGATACGCAATGTAACGATTACTTAGTAAGCAGTGCACGGGTGAGCACCGTGATTTTGAGTTGCCACTAAGCGTGTCGTAGGGTGATAAGTTAGTTACCAAAACAGAAGCCGTTGTACCATCAGACCGATAAGCAGCATACTGGTTTACTTGGTTCCATCATTATTGAAATTGAGCATGCTCCAAATTTTAAAGTGAGAAATCAATGTCTTTTGTATGCCACTATGGAGGAACAATAAAGAACAAGACTTATAATGCTGCGGGCTTTGCTTCTCGTCCTTTTTGCCAGAAGTTGAGTTGGGAATTGTGTTATATCGCCTATACGACATGGCCACCCTTGGTTCCCCTGCTACTCTGCTATACCCCCGTGTCCTCTATATTATTGTTCATATCCAAGTCTAATTGTCTTCTCAGTGTGATTTTAGTTGGTCTCTCTGTGTTTCGTTTGCCCTGTGGGTTGTACTGCTAGCATATGTTCTCGCCGTGTATTCTATGCAAGGTCAGGGTCTATTCCTCACGGCAGGTTGGCAGGCGTCTTATACATTGAGAACCCATAAATGGCGAAGAACGTTTGACGCTACTATAATAAGTTAGCAGAAGTAAAACACTTCAGCAAATGCAATCTTACACATTGAGAACCCATAAATGGCAAAGAACGTTTAACGCTACTATAATAAGTTAGCAGAAGTAAAACACTTCAGCAAAGTGCAATCTTACACATTGAGAACCCATAAATGGCAAAGAACGTTTAACGCTACTATAATAAGTTAGCAGAAGTAAAACACTTCAGCAAAGTGCAATCTTACACATTGAGAAACCCATAAATGGCAAAGAACGTTTAACGCTACTATAATAAGTTAGCAGAAGTAAAACACTTCAGCAAAGTGCAATCTTACACACTGAGAACCCATAAATGGCAAAGAACGTTTAACGCTACTATAATAAGTTAGCAGAAGTAAAACACTTCAGCAAAGTGCAATCTTACACATTGAGAACCCATAAATGGCGAAGAACGTTTGACGCTACTATAATAAGTTAGCAGAAGTAAAACACTTCAGCAAAGTGCAATCTTACACATTGAGAACCCATAAATGGCAAAGAACGTTTAACGCTACTATAATAAGTTAGCAGAAGTAAAACACTTCAGCAAAGTGCAATCTTACACACGGAGAACCCATAAATGGCAAAGAACGTTTAACGCTACTATAATAAGTTAGCAGAAGTAAAACACTTCAGCAAAGTGCAATCTTACACACTGAGAACCCATAAATGGCGAAGAACGTTTTACGCTACTATAATAAGTTAGCAGAAGTAAAACACTTCAGCAAAGTGCAATCTTACACATTGAGAACCCATAAATGGCGGAGAACGTTTGGCGCCACTATAATAAGTTAGCCCTCAGAATAAACAATTCCAGCAAGGGGCACACCTTACACATTGAGAACCCAATAAATGGCGGGAGAACGGTATTGCACAGCTACTCATAATAAGTAGCAGAAAGTAAAACCTTCAGCAAGGTGCCACCTTACACATTGAGAACCCATAAATGGCGGAGAACGTTTGACGCTACTATAATAGTTAGCAGAAGTAAAACATTCAGCAAGTGCACTCTTACACATTGAGAACCCATAAATGGCGGAGAACGTTTGGCGCCACTATAATAAGTTAGCAGAAGTAAAAGCACTTCAGCAAAGTGCACAATCTTACACATGAGAACCCGTAAATGGCGGAGAACGTTTGGCGCCACTATAATAAGTTAGCAGAAGTAAAACACTTCAGCAAAGTGCAATCTTACACATTGAGAAACCCATAAATGGCGGAGAACGTTTTGACGCTCACTATAATAAGTTAGCAGAAGTAAAACACTTCAGCAAAGTGCAATCTTACACATTGAGAATCCCATAAATGGCGGAGAAACATTTGGCGCCACTATAATAAGTTAGCAGAAGTAAAACACTTCAGCAAAGTGCTAATCTTACACATTGAGAACCCATAAATGGCGGAGAAACGTTTGGCGCCACTATAATAAGTTAGCAGAAGTAAAACAATTCAGCAAGGGTGTCACCTTACACATTGAGAACCCATAAATGGCAAAGAACGTTTTACGCTACTATAATAAGTTAGCAGAAGTAAAATACTTCATCAAAGTGTCACCTTACACATTGAGAGCCCATAAATGGCGGAGAACATTTGGCGCCACTATAATAAGTTAGCAGAAGTAAAACACTTCAGCAAAGTGTAATCTTACACATTGAGAACCCATAAATGGCGGAGAACGTTTTGGCGCTACTATAATAAGTTAGCAGAAGTAAAACAATTCAGCAAGGTGTCAATCTTACACATTGAGAACCCATAAATGGCAAAGAACGTTTAACGCTACTATAATAAGTTAGCAGAAGTAAAAACAATTCATCAAAGTGCACCTTACACATTGAGGAACCCATAAATGGCGAAGAACCGTTTAACGCTACTATAATAAGTTAGCAGAAGTAAAATACCCCAGCAATGTGCCCCTCTTTCCCCCCCCCCCCCCCCCCCCCCCCCACATTTTTAGAACAACTGACACTGGATATTTGATGAGGTCATCATGGTCACATTTGCTTCTTAGAAAACTTCCTACTAGTCTGTGTGGCACCTACGAGCTCATGTTAAATAAAACCATATCCTCGCTTCGAAGGGGGATTTGAATACACGACCGCTATGTTGGCAGGCATCACTATCTGCCACAGTGCTACAGTCACAACCGTTATAGATCCTAGCTAACTGTACGTGTAGAACCCCGTTGGACAGGCTGCAGTCAATACTCGTATTGGCTGTAGACCCCGTTGACAGGCTGCAGTCAATACTCGTATATCATCTGCATATCCTGTCTCTGAATATGGGAGTTCAGAATGCCCTTAAATATATGGAATTTACTTTACACAAACCTGTGTCCAGACAACATGGCAACTGAACAGTTACGACAATGAAATACAACTAATACTTTACCGTGGTAGACAATGCAAATTACGTTATGGATATGTCTGTTGTATATTTCAGCTTGAAGGATTTATCTTTCTGCTTTATTTTATGTTGCGTGAGTTCTGCAGTATGCACCTGACGAGATGCAGTAACATATACCAGCCATAAATTGTGTGTTTTCATTACTCAATTTCCAGCCACAGATAATGTTTTTCATTACTCAAACTACCAGCCACAGATAAGTGTTTTCATTACTCAATCTACCAGCCACAGATAATGTTTTTCATTACTCAATCTATCAGCCACAGAAAAGTGTTTTCATTACTCAATCTACCAGCCACAGATAATGTGTTTTCATTACTCAATCTACCAGCCACAGATAATGTGTTTTTTATTACTCAATCTACCAGCCACAGATAATGTGTTTTCATTACTCAATCTACCAGCCACAGATAATGTGTTTTCATTACTCAATCTACCAGCCACAGATAATGTGTTTTCATTACTCAATCTACCAGCCACAGATAATGTGTTTTCATTACTCAATCTACCAGCCACAGATAATGTGTTTTCATTACTCAATCTACCAGCCACAGATAATGTGTTTTTCATTACTCAATCTACCAGCCACAGATAATGTGTTTCATACTCCAATCTACCAGCCACAGATAATGTGTTTTCAGTTACTCATCTACCAGCCACAGATATGTGTTTCATTACTCAATCTACCAGCCACAGATAATGTGTTTTCATTACTCAATCTACCAGCCACAGATAATGTGTTTTCATTACTCAATCTACCAGCCCCAGATAATGGTTTTCATTACTCAATCTACCAGCCACAGATAATGTGTTTTCATTACTCAATCTACCAGCCACAGATAATGTGTTTTCATTACTCAATCTACCAGCCACAGATAATGTGTTTTCATTACTCAATCTACCAGCCACAGATAATGTGTTTTTCATTACTCAATCTACCAGCCACAGATAATGTGTTTTCATTACTCAATCTACCAGCCACAGATAAGTGTTTTTCATTACTCAATCTACCAGCCACAGATAATGTGTTTTCATTACTCAATTCTACCAGCCACAGATAATGTGTTTTCATTACTCAATCTACCAGCCACAGATAATGTGTTTTCATTACTCAATCTACCAGCCACAGATAATGTGTTTTCATTACTCAATCTACCAGCCACAGATAATGTGTTTTCATTACTCAAATTCACAACGGGAAAATATAGTTTTGAATATCGTATACTGTTGAAGGTATGCCCTCCGAAGGTGTGTATCAGTCTCATAGAGAAAGAGAAACGAAAAATAAAATAGGAAATGAGATTCCTGAGAATTATTAGAAATGCTGAAATCAGGACTAAAAAATGGATAGTTGCAGCGCTAGATTTCATTTGAAAACAGAAAGTTGAATGGTTCGGCCATATAACTAGGCTACCAGCTAACAGTTTACCACAACAAGCAATTGTGTACAGACCAAATGGAAGCAGAGGAAGCGCCCGACCATGTAAATGATGGACAAAGGGAATAACACAGCCCATGGGGGTCTCGATATATGTAGCCCAAAACGGGCACTCTCCCGCTGTTTATGCGTCGCCTCTACACCGTAAGGTACAAGAGGAACAGGACGAGATAAGATGATATGATGAAGTGTTGATGGATAATAGGTATGAATGTTAACATATGTGCACATAAATCTATGGCTATAAGCTGCAGCGACCAGATCTAACACAAAAGGTATTGGGTTCATAGTCTGAAGGGAGGAAACTGCTCCAAGAACCCGATTGTCTGGTGATTATGTAAATAGAATATCCTGTTCTTGTTCTGTCTATTTGAAGCCTGTGTTCTCGGCTCTTTCTGTTTAAAGCGTGGTTCTTGGTTCTGTCCATTTGAAGCCTGTGTTCTTGGCTCTGTCTGTTTGAATCCTGCTCTTGGTCCTATCAGGTTGAAAAGCTGTTCTTGTTCTGTCTGTTTGAAGCCTGTATGATTATTTCTGTTTGAAACTAGTTGTCCAGATATAGCTCGTGTTCTTGATTCTACCAGTTTGAAGCACATTTCTTGATTTTTTCTGTTTAAAACTATCCAAATAGAACTCATATTCTTAATTCTGCAGACGATCAGAAAGGTATGCCCCCTGGAGAACATTAGGCGTGGAGAGGAGTGGGTCAGAGTGCCAGCGGAGCAGTCAGACTTGTGCAGAGTTATAATCACATTAAACCGGGAGTGTGTAGGGAATGGCCAGCAGGGGCCATCGGAAGTGGAAATCCAGCAACTAATTCAGGACAATGCTCACTCGGGTGATGTGATTATCTACACAGATGGTTCGGTGTCAAGAGGTGAGAGAAGTGGCTGGGGGTTCATAGCCAAAGCTAATGGTCGATGTTTGGGGCAGGAGAGCCTGGCATATGATACCACAACATCCAGCTTAAGAATGGAAATGGAGGCAGTCACTGCGGCTCTCCGCTGGATGGAGAATACGACACACACACACACATCGTGATTGTAACTGACTCAGAAAGCATGCTGACGAGGGTGAGGACGGGCAGACTTCGTGCGGAGTGGCTTGCTTCGCTTCGGAGGTCACGGGTGACAAGCATCGCCTGGATCTTTTCTCCGGGGCATGCCGGTGTGCTGGGAAATGAACAGGCGGACAGATTGGCTGGCTCTGCAGAACTTGGTGGAGTATTGATACATGACAAGGCAGACGTGGTTGCGGCCTTGTGGGAGCACGTGCACACCTCGGAGGAGCAAATGAATTACCATGGTCTGGCAAGAATGAGACAACGAGGAGTGACGAAGGGATCTGGCCGACGCTCAACGCTCAAAGGAAAGGCGAGACGGACTTATAATCAGATTGCTACTGGAACTATTAGTGTTGGAACTCTTCGCTGGCTGCTGAGGATGGGGACAGAGCACTTATGGGAATGCCCCGAATGCTGTGATGTCGATTCTTAAATCAATCAATCAATCAATCAATCTTAATTCTGCATATTTCTTATTCTGTTTGAAGCCCATATTCTTGTGTCTAGCTGTTTGGGGCCCATATTGTTAAATTTCTTTCAAGTTCCAAACTATCCAAACCTCATGTTCTTGGGTTTGCCTGTTTGAAACTCACAACCTTAAATTCAAAACATAACACTTAAAAGAAAGTCTCAACAGCCTGTTTGGTTGTCTAAGATGTATTAACAGCGAAACCGCTTGCTTTCACCAGTATTATTGCCTTTTAGTTGAATTCTTGAACTGACGTCAATCCACTCATTGTTATAAACTTTTTGTGCGTTCTGCCGCACGTTTCCCTGGTTTGTCCTGTAAAAACATCATAGAATATATTAGTGATGTTTTGTAATATCATAATATAATGTTCAGATTATCGAAATTAAACCATTAAATTATCACAACTGAAGGCCGGACAAGTGTCCCGATATCCTACTCCATATTTCCACCTGTATGTACCGATTAATGTTGCGCGGCGCTCAGTAAACCCTACACCTCACATTGTGCCAACGGCTTCGGGCGGAAGAGCGTAATTGAGAGAGTGCAAGCCTTATCCTTATACGATTAAACACAACCTAAAGATTAAATGTGATGGCAGACCAGACCTTAAAGCCTTGGTCGACAACTGGTCTAGGATCAAAGCTCCGACAGACGGACAGTTAGAGCATTGCTTTGCTGATCCGGCAACTTCTGCAACTTGCCTTGTTCCAGACGTATTGGTATTAGTTTTCCTCTGGAGTAAACTAGGCAGGCCGAGAGAAGGTTCATGCTGACTGAGCAACACATGGTCTCTACAATTCAGCCCAAGCTTTATGCTAAAGAGAGGTATAACGTTCGCTACCCTCATGGGTTGTAGTTGTTAGAACCCCTTGTAACAAACTATCGTCTCTCAAGACGGCAACCTGCCAATTCAATTCAATTCAACTTTATTTTCAAAGGGTTACAAATTGGGCACGCAGGCCCGTCTTACATTCGGCCCTTCCAATTACTCATCTTTCAGTCATCAACAGTGCTTGATACATTAACATAGGAAAGACATTGTCAAATGAATGTTGTAAACATAAACAATGCATATTACCATGTTATGAGACACATCCCCCACCCACCCACACATCCCCCTCCCACCAACATATATCCTCATCCACACACACACACATCCTCCACCAAACCACACACAAGTCCCACCCACCAACACACACACTTCACCCGCTCACACATATCACCCACCCATACACACACACACACACACACACACACCCTCCATCCACCCACACACATCCTCCACCCATATACACCCCCCTCCGACACATACCCCACCCACTCACACACACCCCCACCCTTTCACAAACCCACCCCACCCACACACACCCTCACCCACCCATAAACATCCCCGACCCAGTGCCAGTGGTGTACAGCCCACGGCAGTTCCGCGTGGATTTTTAGTCTTCTTGTTTGTGCCCATTGTAAACCCAGCAAGTTCAGCAACATAATGAAAGCTTTATGTAAATTAAATGACCCTTGTTACACACCTTAGGCTGTAATGATCACATGGTGCTTGTTTTAGTAGAACGGTCATATATTTTGTCTCTACTTTTGTAGTCTCTAAATATTGTGTTTAAGTGAAATGTGGTAATTTGTACAATATTTGGAGACAAAACGAAATATAAAACCATACTTGTGTTGAGTTATTTGGGACATGTGGAGTCTGTTCTAAATTACTAGTTGTTGTGAATAGTGAAAGAACTCAAATCTAACCAAAGACAATCAGAGAAATGACTCCAGCAAGAAGATCACAGAATCGCCAACCAGAAAGGTATTGGCACAGTAACGCGACTACAGCAGCAACACATGTATAATATGCTTGGCCGTGGAAAAGCAGTCATCCGCTTGAGCCCAGAGGCAAGAGATTAACAGCACCCGAAATACAACCGCAGTTTGGAACATCTACCATCTGCCCAGGGCATCCAAATCTGCCCTGGCACTGCTAGACCCATATTTGTATTGACTAGTCGGCACTGGGTGGCTGATACGGTCACGATCACGCCTGTGGCCTTTAATTCTGGAGTCAATCAAATTGAAAATAAAGTTCGTTCGTTCGAAGAAGAAGATGAAAAGGACGTTTATTTAAGGTACATAACGTAGAGGTAAAGAACAGATTTAATGCATTGTCCGATAGGAAAATATTATTTCAAGATGTCAGCGAACAATGGGAAATATTAAAGAAATCATTCAAACAAGCTTCAGAAACACAATCCCAAAAATAAAGATGATGGGACGCAAGAAATGGATGACGGAAGCCATCCTAAAACCCATGGAAATAAGAAGAAATAACAAAATTAACCATGAAAAATATGCAGAGATTTACAGGAAAATTATGAAACTATGGAAAAAGACAAAATAAACATAGCTGAGGAAAATTACAATGAAATTGAAAACGAACACAACACCCGGAATACCAACTTAATGCACAAAAGAAATGATAACATCACTAACAAAAGAACACACACATCAACGGGTTGCCTAACAATCAAAGATGGCAAGATCATAATCGAAAAAAAATCAGATTTTACATGCGTGGTCAGATTATGTGAAAGATCTTTATGATGATAGAAAAGAAGAACAGTATAATATTCGGAATAATAATGAAAGACCATCAATTTTCAAGATGGAAATTCAGAATGCTCTTAACCATATGAAAACTGGCAAGACCCCGGTTCCAGACAACATCACAACAGAAATTATTAATGCTTTAGAAGAATATGGAATTGACCAGGTCACCAGACTGCTTAACGCAATAAATGATACTGGAGATATACCTCCTGAATTATGTAATTCTGTATTTATTGCATTCTCGAAGAAAGCAGGAGCCTTGGAATGTAATCAACATCGAACAATTAGTATAATGAGCCACATCACGAAGATTTTGCTGAGAATTATCATGCAAAGAGTTAGGAAGAAAATATAAATAACCCGAAATAGGAGAGGAACATTGTCTGTTCGTAAATGGCAAGGGTACAGTAACTGCTGTATATATGTTGAGAAAATTACTTGAACGTTCTATAGAAGTACATAAAGACCTACACCTTTGCTTTATTGAATTCACAAAGTCCTTCGATAAAGTCAGGCATGGCAACATGATAAAGATTCTTGAATATCTACAAATTGATGGGAAAGACCTTAGACTTGAAAAAAAAAGCAAAAACAAACATATATTGGAAACAACAAGCTGCCATAAGGATTGATAATGAAGTAGGTCAATATCAGCTTATTAAGAGAGGTGAGAGACAGGGATGTGTAATGTCTCCAGATCTTTTTTTCCTTGTACAGTGAAAATATTTTCAGAAATTTAGAAGATATGAAAGTAATCATCATTGGAGGAAGAAACATCAATAACATTAGATATGCAGATGATACAGTATTGGTTGCAGACAATGCACAGGATCTGCAACAATTAGTAGATTCTGCTGTTGCACACAGTGATCAGAAAAGTTTAGAATTAAATTGTAAGAAGACACAGATTATGGTCGTCACTAGGAAAAACGAAATACCACAGTGTAATATACAAGAAAATGGGAATGTTCTTAAGCAAGTGAATTAATACAATTATCTCGGAACAGTCATAACACCTTATGGGAAATGTCACCTTATGGGAATTGCCATTGCGAAGGTAGCCTTTTGCAAGATGAAAAACATGCTGACTTTTAAAAAGATGTCACTTGCAATGAGAAAAAGTGTGTTGAGGTACTACATAGAACCTATGTTTATGTATGGATGTGAAGGTGGACAATGAGAAAACAAGCTGAAAAAAACATCTGATGGCTGTTGAAATGTGGTTTCTGAGGATAATGCAAAGAATACCATGGGCAGACAGAAAAAGAAATGACCAAGTCTACAAGAAACAAATGAAAACCGTAAACCGATTAGATATTAGACATAGACAGTCAACATCTTTTGGTCACGTTATAAGAAGAAGAAAAAATGGTCAACTTGGTGACAACTGGCAAGATAAAGGATAAAAGAACAAGAGGAAGGCAGAGAAGTAAATACCTGGATGGCTTGACCACGCGGCATGGTCGCGACAAGAACACTGAGCTGATCCACAACTCTAGTGATAGAGTGAGATGGCGAGACATAAGCGCCCAATCTTTACCGACATGGCACATGATGATGATGATGATGATGATGATGATGATGATGATGATGATGATGATGATGATGATGATGATGATGATGATGATGTGAAAGAAATAAAGGACTGTACAACAAAATGATTTATAAGGCAAGGCGATCGAACTGGCTCGGTCTGTTTCCGCAGGGTGGCCTGCTGAAAGTATGGCAGAAAGCACGAACTCCGTAGCTCCAGTGACGAACCCCAGATGTTTCCAAAAATATTACACTAGCGAACGGAATGACGTAGGCCGGAATGGAACCCACAACCTTTGGAGCACGAGGCAGTCGACATAACCACATCTCCACGGAGACTGGTCAATGACTAGATGGTTCTTGATGGAGACACGCTGCCTGCTAATCTATCATTCACACTGCTCAGCAATTTATATCTCGGGCTAAAACATAAGGTTACCTTATAAGAAATTACAAAAAATACCCACACAAAGAAGGAATATTTATAGCATTTGGTTTCTGATATGCATATATTTGGATTGCTGCCGATGCTGTGGAACTCGTGCACTCTGCTGAGCTTCCCCTTGTGTATCTCTCATTCAACAATAAAAAATAGAGAGTATATGTTGGATATTTTCTCAGGACATGCTGGTGTTGCGGGAAACGAGCAGGCGGACAGGTTGGCTGAGCCTGCAACCCTACAGGAATTATAGGTGCATGACAAGGCAGATGTGGTAGGGGCCTTTTGGATTCGTCTGTATAGTACAGTCATCACGGTTTGCAGAGAATGGTGCTGCAGAGACTGACCAGTGGGTCTGGCCGAACTCAAACCTCAGAGTAAAGGTCAGACGGACATATAATCAGAGTTCTACTTATACCATTAGTATTGGAACTCTTCGCTGGCTGTTGGGATGAGGACGGAGCACGTATGGGTATGTCCTGAGTGCCGTGACGTAGGTTCTTGGCTCAACTCAACTCTCCTTGTGGAATCTACGAAATTAGACTGGACTGCTCATACTGATATATGGTCTGCAGCGAAATTGATCGTTAACAAAACACAGCAAGATAAAGCCTTCAGTTAGAGAGAGAGAGAGAGAGAGAGAGAGAGAGAGAGAGAGAGAGAGAGAGAGAGAGAGAGAGAGAGAGAGAGAGAGAGAGAGAGAGAGATAGAGAGAGAGAAAGACGCACAGAAACACATCTTACTTTTAATTTGTCAGCTCCTTCCATGCGTGATGGAGCCGGTCTCCATGTAAGTGGAACTGTTTGATAATCATGACATATCATCATCATCATCATCATCATCATCTTCATCATCATCATCATCATATCATCATCATCATCAACGTAGATATTATTATCATCATCAAATGATTTGCATTTTGGCGTTAGCGAGTAGTGGACACTCTATTAAGGAATTGCCAGGTCTAGACAATTTTATGTCCAACTAGTTAGACAAAGTTTAATCCACTAGAGAGGCAATTTTATGTTCAACTAGTTAGACAAAGTTTAATCCCCTAGAGAGACAATTTTATGTTCAACTAGTTAGACAAAGTTTAATCAACTAGAGAGACAATTTTATGTTCAATTAGTCAGACAAAGTTTAATCCCCTAGAGAGACAATTTTATGTTCAACTAGTCAGACAAAGTTTAATCAACTAGAGAGGCAATTTTATGTTCAACTAGTCAGACAAAGTTTAATCAACTAGAGAGACAATTTTATGTTCAACTAGTTAGACAAAGTTTAATCAACTAGAGAGGCAATTTTATGTTCAACTAGTCAGACAAAGTTTAATCAACTAGAGAGACAATTTTATGTTCAACTAGTCAGACAAAGTTTAATCAACTAGAGAGACAATTTTATGTTCAACTAGTCAGACAAAGTTTAATCAACTAGAGAGGCAATTTTATGTTCAACTAGTCAGACAAAGTTTAATCAACTAGAGAGACAATTTTATGTTCAACTAGTCAGACAAAGTTTAATCAACTAGAGAGACAATTTTATGTTCAACTAGTTAAACAAAGTTTAATCAACTAGGTGTTGCTTAAACCAGGTGTTTCCTACAATCATTTCCTGTTCTTTTGCCCACTCTACGAGTCTGTATCCTCTTTCATTTCTCTCTCCTAAACCATAGTTTCCTACTGTGTATCTATCCCCTTGATTTCCTACTTTTGCATTGAAGTCCCCTATTATGATGTTTATTTCTGAATTTTTACATTTCTTTAAGGCAGACTCTATGTCATTATAAAATTCCTCTACACTATCTTCACTGGACTCTCCTGTTGGGGCATATACTTGAATAACATTTATGTTAAAAGGTCTGCCACTCAATTTAACTAGTAGAACTCTGTCCGACACGGCCCAATATCCCTGAACAGACGTTGATGTTTTCCGGTCCAAAATTATTGCCACTCCCCTATGTCGATCCTCACCTCCAGAATAAATAATCTTAAAATCTTTATGTATCTTGATGCCTGCTCCTGTCCATCTCGTTTCGCACATACCTAATATATTAATTTTTTCTCTTTGAATTTCTTGTGTTATGTTCTCTAATTTTCCGTCGTTGTTTAACGTCCTAACGTTCCATGTTCCTAATTTTAATGTCTCTGTCCTTGTCTTGCGATGATCAGTCTTTAAGCGAATCATAATAAACTAGGCAATTTCAAAGAGGTAGTTTGCCGTTGCTTTCCTCTATGGCAGTGACCATACTGGCCGGGTGACCGCAACCATTGTCTCTCGAAAGAGAGAAAGCTTGCCGTCGCGAAACTCGAGACCATAACCAACGAATATCTGTCGGCTGCCCTCATAATTTCATCCACCACCTGCCTTCCGTGGCTTCTTTTGAACACTTCCAATTAACGCACACGAAATAACATCACATAATCCAAAGGAAAACCACTATCCACACGAATTTCACGGGAATTTCCATAGGGAATCCACAGAAAAACACTGAACAGCGTCTCCCCCAAGAACAACGAGACATCGCGTCGCCATCTTGGAAACATATAAACATATAATGCATTATGCATTATTTTTATGAAAACTTTGAAAATGCCTTAAAGATTATATCATTATTTATTATAACTTATATGCCTGAATATAACTATAGACAAAGAGTTTAACAATAGGTCAAGTAAGTCCAACAATATGACTATAAAGTATATAGAAATGTTATTAAAAGTTATGCCCCTTGAAATAACTTTTCTAGAGTGAAGTCCCCCTGCTATATAGAAATTATATAATGAAAAATGAAAAAGTAAATGTTATTAAATAAGTAGAAGATTTTACACTAAGAAACTATTATAGTCGGTTGCACAGGAATGAAAGGAAGACGTGTAGAAAATTTCATCTCAATCGGATGTACCGTTATCGAACGCATCCAATACACACAAACATACAAAGCCACATACACTCTGTTTTATAGATATAGATAAGCTTGGGCAATTATAGAAGGTATTTGATTGAGAATTTCTAGAAGGTAAACGATTGGGTATTTATAGAAAGTATATGACTTAGCCAATATAAAAGGTATTTGATTGGGCATATATAGTTAATAGAAGGTAAATGAGTGGGTAATTATAATTGATATACGGTCGGATATTTAAAGACGATATGTGACTGGACATTTAATAAGTGATATGTATGGGCGTTTAAAGAACAGATATGTCAGAGCATTTATACAACAGATATGACAGGACAGTTATGCAACAGATATGACAGGACAGTTATACAACAGATATGACAGGATAGTTATACAACAGATATGACAGGACAGTTATACAACAGATATGACAGGACAGTTATACAACAGATATGACAGGACAGTTATACAACAGATATGACAGGACAGTTATACAACAGATATGACAGGATAGTTATACAACATATATGACAGGACAGTTATACAACAGATATGACAGGATAGTTATACAACAGATATGACAGGATAGTTATACAACAGATATGACAGGATAGTTATACAACAGATATGACAGGATAGTTATACAACAGATATGACAGGACATTTATACAACAGATATGACAGGACATTTATACAACAGATATGACAGGACATTTATAGAACAAATATGACAGGACATTTATAGAACAGATATATCTTGACATGTAAAGAAAAGATAGTACAATTAAAGAACATATATGATTGGCTGCTGTTGTGTCCCTTCTCTGTGGTCATGTGTTCGATCCGCATCGGGGCGGATTCCAATTGTTAAAGTAAGTCAGCCCCACCTAAAATGAGTACCAGAGTGTGTTTTGGGAAGTAAGGGCGTAGGTGTGATAATGATCATGCCTCCCATCGAGTACTGCACTAGTCATAACAAATACGGCTCTAGAGTCATATGTCCAGTGCTCCTAAAGGTGTGTACAATGGTCGTCCACTTATTTACATCCACCCGTGAGTTACAATTACTATGTCTATTAGTTTGGTATCAAATAAGAGTAAAGGCCAGTAGGACATATAATCTGGTTGCTACTGGGACTCTTTGCTGGCTATTGAAGATTAGGATGGAGCACGTATGGGAATGTCCTGAGTGCTGTGATGTCGGTTCTTGACTCAACTCAACTCAACTTGGTATCAAATAAACATTAATATAGGGTTCGTATCTAATAGGCAGTTAAAAACAAGTTAAAGGGGCAGATGACAGAGGTGAGACAAAGCGGTTGTATTGAATAAATTGGGCACATACTTCCTGAACAAGCCATCACTGTTGTACTCTGCCACATCGTCGTAGCCATGATCCCAGCGAAAAGAACAAGTGCTACCAGCCTTATCTCTAGCGCATGCATCCTTAGTACCTAAAAATCATGCAGATATGCAAGCATTTCAGACTTAAACAAGTCCAAATGTTTCCCAACATGATCAAGACATGTCATTACAATTTAAAATATGATCTTAAAATCTCAAAACAAAGAGCAGAATAAATTGAACTTTAGTTATTTCACATTGTAACTATTCAATTCTCCTAACATACACGGTGTTTGTAAAGTCTCACTTCACTTTGTCTCTTCTCATCTTATCAGGTTCCTCTTGTACCTTGCGGTGTCGACGTGAAGTATAGACAGCGGGAGAGTGCCTGTGTATGGGCTTCATATATCGAGGTTCCCATGGTCTCTGTAATTCCCTCTATCCATCGTGTACGTGGCCGGCCACTTCCTCTGCTTCCGTCTGGTCTGTATGTCATTGCTTGCTGAGGTATACCGTTAGTTGGTAATCTAGTTTTATGGTAGTCCATCACTACAATAAATAGTTGAGTTCAACGCGAACGAGAGCAAAAAACAAAGAAACAAAAATTGAGTATTCTTCTCAGGAATCTGATTTCTGTTGTGATTTTTTTTTCTCTTTTTCTGTCACTGTCCAGGTTTGGCATTGGTAGGTAGATTGTGTTGTACAGTGTTTTCTTGGTGGCTATTGTTACATGTTTGTTCTTTAGTATTGGTGCCATTTGTCAAGTGAGTTTGTTTGCCTTATTGCATCTATTTTCGATCTCGTCTGCTGATCAGCCATTTGGTGATATTATACTTCCTAGGTACTTGAAGCTCTTTACTTGATTCAGGGTGTGTTCTTCTAGATTAATGCTTATTGTGCTTTCTTCTATGGTTAAAGTCATTACCTCTGTTTTAATTATTATTTTACTTATTGTGCTAATTTTCATGTTATGTTCTAAACGCATTTCATTCAGACTATTTATGTGGTCTTGTAATTTTCATTCTGATGGTCGTATTAATGCTTGATCGTCCGCAAATAAGTTATTTATTGGTGTGATTTGCCCTTGGTTCTTCTTCTGTGTTCTGTTCGCCATGCGGTGTTGTTACTGTCTCTGTTTGGTTGTTTCTTTACATATGTTGTCTATATATGTTATGAAGAAGAGGGGGGACAGGACAACCTTGTCGTACTCCGGATCTTATGGTGAAGGGTTATGAGTATCCTCCATTTGTCCTTACTGTCCATTCACTGTTAGTGTATAAGCTTTTGTTTAAGTTTGTTATATGTGTACTCACTCCATATCGTTTAAGGATTTCCCATAGCTTGTTTCTATCCACTTTATCAAATGCCTTTTCTTGGTCGACAAAGGCTAAGTAGAGTGTCTCATTAAATTCGACCGAGTTGTCTATTTGTTGTTCCAAATGCAAAGATGACATCTGTACATCTTTTATTTTTCCTGAATCCGAGTTGAGTTTCGTTTAGCTGGGGTTCTATTATAGGTCGTAGTTATTTCTCTAGAATGTTGCAGAATATTTTCCCTGTATGAAAAGAGAAATGCCCCTGTATTACGTACAGTGAGTTAATCATATGGCTTCTCTAATTTCTTCTTTTAGCATGTCTGGTTCTAGCTCTTCGATGACATCTGTGTCAGTTTCTTGAATTCCTGTGGCATCTGATGTAATATTGAGAAGTTGTTCCAAGTACTGCCTCCATCTTTTTAGTATTTGTTTTTGTTCACTTATTGGTTCTCCTATTTCGCTTTAATTATTTCAGTTGGGTCAAAAGGTTCTGCTCTGGTTCTCATTGCACTAATCTTTTTGTAGAAGTTTCTAGTTGCCGCCTTGTCATTTTTATTAGGGTTTCTCCATATTTCTTCCAGTGTTTTTGTTTGTCTCTCTTTATTATTCTATTTGCATGACTTTTTTGCTATTCTATATTCTATGTAACCATATTCCTCTTTGCTTTTCACTCACTCTTTTTTTTTTTTTGGTCGTTTTACAGCTGTCTTTACTTCGGCGTTCCACCAACTTGTTATTTTCTGTATCTGTGTTTTGCGTTTTTTAATGGTTTCACATGTTGTTTTTGCAGTGTTTAGAATACTTGATTTGAACATCTCCCATTCTTCTTCCACCGTTTTTCTTTCTATGGGTAGTTTTACCCAAAAAATTTCATTTAATTCTTTCTCATAGTTTTCCTTTACTGTCTCGTCTCGATAGCCGTTTCCTAATTCGCTTGGTATGTGTTTTCCTGGTCTTTTTTTTTTCTTCTTCTGTTGGTTCTTATTGTGGTAATAACTGCTTTGTGGTCTGTGTTTATACTTCAGTTGGGCACTGCCCTTACATCTAATATATTTCTCTTTCTGTTATTTATTTATTCAGGACCTGCATCGTTTTTGTCTATGACCCAAGACAATATCCATGGCTTCATGCAGGGAGTGATCCCTATGTCTAACAACTCTCAGGTAAAATTTGGCTTGAAGGACCCTATACCTATCCGTCATTGTTGGTAGCGTCAGGATATGCCTCATGCATATAATTGGTGTGTCCTTTGTGCACCCCAGGATCACCCGCATGTCCGCATTCTGTATGCGCTCCAAACTTTCAACCAGGCTCTTCGATACTGTCAGCAGCATCAAACCATGCTCAATGAAATATATTATTAACTGCTTAAAGAGCCAGTAAAGCATCCTCTGCTCTACCCCGATTGCTGCCATCGCCCTCAATGCATTTAGTCCCCTACCAGATTTCACCACCAAAGTCGTCACAAGTTGAAATAAAAACCTACCTGTAGTAAATATACAGCCCGGTTGAATCCCGAACAGTTCAGTTACTGCAGCAGTGCAGTCGGCAGGCTTCCAGGATTTCGGCACGAGAACACTTCAATGGGCTTAATATGTTCTGACCCCGGTAGGCTTCGTTATGTCTGTAAACCTTCCGACGTCAACATGGCGTCAACTCTACAGAAAATAGTCGTTTTATACCCGAAAAGTGACTAATACCTTATCTTAAATTTATGCATGAGAATTTCTGTCAAGGTGTATTAAAAGTGACATACCAGTTTATGTGTTGAGACCAATTATTGGAAGATCGGAACGAAACCAGCAGGGTAATTTGGTTGCACGCCAATGCAGGGCGTGGTCACTGTTCCATGACTCCACCCACATGTTACCTCTAGATTAATGCGATAGGAAGACATTCATTGCCTAACGGAAAATGCACCTAGCATTTTTATTGCTGTATTAAACATTGTCGAGACCATGTATTGTCCATGAAGCATGATTTCCCCACTCGGCCTGCCTAGTTCACTCCAGAGGAAAGGTAACACCAATACATAAGGAACATGAAAAGCTGCAGAAGTTGCGGGATCATCAAAGCAATGCTCTAACTGTCCGACCGTGAGAGCTTAAATCCTAGACCAGTTGCCAACCAAGGCTTAGGGCCTGGTCTGCTCTGCCATGAAATTTAGTATTCTAGGTTGTATTTCATCGCACAAGGATAAGGCCTATACCCCACAATTGCTCTCCTCCGCCCAAGCCGCTGGCACAATGTGGGGTGTCGGGTTTCGTGAGCCCCGCCCAATATTCGACGCTAGCAGAAAGCAGGTAGTACTGTCTACTCTCACACAGTAGCTCAGTCATACCCCACTAAGACCTGACACCACAGGCTTTGTGATATGTAAAGGTATAACTCCACTTCTGGTCTTTGCTGGTCACGGAGTTATGCCTATTTAAAGTACAATATGGTGGTGTGGTAGTGGTAATGGTTGTATAGGTAATAGTGGTATTCGTAGTAGTGATGGTAGCAGTAGTGGTAATGGTGGTGGTAGTAGTACTAGCAGTAGTAGCTGTAGTGGTAGTATTAGTAGTAGTAGAAGTAGTAGTAGTAGCAATAGTAGTAGTAGTAGTAGTAGTAGTAGTAATAGTAGTAGTTGTAGTAGTAGTAGTAGTAGTAGTAGTAGTAGTAGTAGTAGTAGTAGTAGTAGTAGTAGTAGTAGTAGTTGTAGTAGTAGTAGTAGTAGTACAGTAATTATCATCATCATCCCCATTATCATCATCATCATTATCGTCGCCTTCATCATTATCATCATCATCATCATAAAATATCGAGTCTTCTGCAGAACGTCGCTCTCACCAACGAGGATACTCTCAATCTTTCATCACTTCCCCTGCATCATACATTGCCATGATCAGGATGTCTTTAATATCGACCTACGTGCCATTCGACGACTGCCGCTTCTTCCAGGAACCATACTAAACCACTACCCAGTGCCTTGCCGGCCGGCGTGGACAATCATGCCTCTCCACAAATTGCGATCTCCAACGTCACGGATCTATCCGTGTGTTGGCTCC
This sequence comes from Cepaea nemoralis, assembly GCA_014155875.1. Classification (NCBI taxonomy): domain Eukaryota; kingdom Metazoa; phylum Mollusca; class Gastropoda; order Stylommatophora; family Helicidae; genus Cepaea; species Cepaea nemoralis. Next base: position 25,734 of record JACEFZ010013586.1, on the reverse strand, counting down.
CTTCCGTGCCATGACACAAGTCTGTCAAGAATCGTCTGACATGTCTGCCGGGGGGGGGGGGGGGGGGGGGGGGTTTACAAGCATTATCATAGTGATCCTTTTTTTTTTTTTTTTTGCATATCCTTTACAGGACATTGCTTTCAACATCAGCATCTTTCAGCTGATTGTTGATTTCTTGGCAGGATTACGCTCAGTAGTTTGCCATTACTTTCTGAGCGTCCGGCTCATATACCCCGTAAGGTACCGACGCGATTCGAACCCCTGCTAATTCTCACCGTCGTCACATTACCTACGAGAGTATACGAGATTACGGAGAAAAGTCGCTAACCTCTAGGCCAGGAAGCCGGCCTAGTGATCCTAGTGCGAGGAAATGCAGCCTAAAGACTAAATGTCATGACATGGCAGACAAGGCCCTAAACCTTGGTCGGCAACTGGTCTAGGATGTAAACTCCGACTGGCGGACAGTTAGAATATTTCTTTGATGATCCAGCAGCTTCTGTCTTGTTCCAGATGTATTGGCGTCACCTTTCCTCTGGAGAAAACTAGGCAGGCCGAGAGAGGGATCATACTGCATGGACAACACTTGGTCTCTACAATTCATCCCAGACTTTGTGCTATGGACAGGTTATTATGCTTTTTTTTTTTTTTTTGAAGATACTACTACAACTATCTTTCCACATTGAATCAGTTCACATGTTACATGTTTTGTGTGTTTTGTATTTCATGAACGGGAGATAGATGTATTCTTGAAGAGTAAGTTGAGGTGACATTTCCGAGATAGAAATAAAGAGTTAAAAGTCCAGATCAATTACAGCTGTCGTGTTATGCTGCTGGCGAAACCTGTTTGTCGAATGTTTTGTTGTTGTTGTTGTTGTTGTTGTTGTTGTTGTTGTTGTTGTTGTTGTTGTTGTTGTTGTTGTTGTTGTTGTTGTTGTTGTTGTTGTTGTTGTTGTTGTTGTTGTCAGCCGCATCATAAATAGATCACTACCTGTACCATGTGAACTTCTGTTCACATCGAAGTGTCGGGTAGGAACAGGCGTATGCTGGAGGGAAAATACTCATAGAGATGTATTGCATGAGAGGGAATTTCCCGCGTACATTATCATTATTAAAATAGCCAGTGGAACTCCTCCACAAGACTCCGCCCATCTTTCCAGTGTTGATGATTGTGTGTCCTGTCAAACTGGTGGAAAGACCCCTGACAATCAACATGTGACATGCCAGCTGGCGTAGACGTCCATGTCACTCCACAGATCTCAGTTCTTGGTGTTATGAATAATCTCTGCTGATTATATTTCCCCATGCCACTGTCTCAGTCCATCCAGCATCATTTTCTCGGGGTCTTTCTGTCTCTTTCCCCACTGATCTGTCCAGCTATCACTATGTTTTTCAGTGTCTTTCTTCTCATCACATGATCAAAGAATGATGTTTGTCTTTTTTTTCCTTCTAAATTCTAGTTATATGTAATGTTCTGCTTCTTCCAGGCAATACACACTTCTAGTTAGTCTAATTTCTTGACATTCTTGTGTCATGGCACGAAAGGGTGTCAACGCAACAATTGATACATGCTGTTGGGGATCGCAAGATGTGGGGAATCATGGTCTCCCACGCCGTCGGCAAGACACTTGATGATGATTTAGTTAGTCTTGGTTCCAACTTCACGGCAAAGGTTCGCCCCATTATGCTCCATTCCGGTGCCAGTGAATTTAATACAAAATGCTTCTCACTGTCCCATGTGTCAAGTGGAACAGACAGGAGTCTCGACAAACCAACAGCCCGCATAGGCATACTACAATGCGTAATTCCGCTGACAGAATGTCAACACAAAAGTCCGCCACGAAAAATACGGTTCATCGTTGATGGAAGCGGCAGTCACTAGAAAACCAGCAGCCACACATTACTGCATAAGGCAATCCAGTTAGTTCAGAGACCGGCCGGCCGCCATTTCCCTGAACATGCAGTTCACGCTACAAATGATGAGTTAGTGTAAAGCAATACATTATTTAAATGATGTGCATGCACACTAGCACACTTAAAATATGTGACAGTTCAGTGCATGAATTATTTGGTCGGGAAGCATGTTTATTTATGCTCTAGTAGTTTGTCAATATGTACACATGTCTGCGGTTGCTAATCGATACCAATAAAACTGTGTGTTTGTTATTGACTCTGTACTTATAGCAAACATTGTTTTCACGAATACTTTATTATTTCTGGTAAATGTCCCAAGTAGAATTCTTCATCTCATGAAATGCGAATTCCAATCGATACACATAAAGTTAACCTGGTTCAGATTAGATTTATGATCTACCAAAGTTATGCGATGATCTTAAACTTGTCACAGGGTTATATGGCAGCAGTTGAATTTATAAACTGACGAGAGCCTACATTTCGCGGGTTTATTTGCTCCACGAGATCCTATAATCCCGGCTTCATTTCTGGCTTGAGTCTCACCATGACATTCATGTTTGCATACCGGAACTGTGGTGAATGGGTTACGAACCCAATTAGCAATCCCGCATTCCCAGTTCCTAACACAGCCGCAGACGATTTGGAAGTAGACCGCTTTGGGTCTCATACAATGATATTTGTGCCGGTCGTTCAGAAAGCAATGGCAAACTGCTGAACGTAAACTTGCCAAGAAATCACAAATACCCTAAAATAATGCTGAGGTTTGTTTGTTTGTTTGTTTGTTTGTTTGTTTTTTGCGCTCGCTCGCTTTGAACTCAAGGGTAGACCATACACAATATTCATTGCGTGTGGGTTAGCTTTCCCTATTACCAGTGTCCCTCACCATCAGGCGAATACACTCCGACTTCAGAGGTACTTGTAATTTACGTTCCCAAGTCAAGGACGACAGGTCAACATTTTAGTCGAACTGACCGGTGTAGGGGTTAAACCCGCTAGCTCGGCATCAGCAAACCGGAAGTTTAAGAGCCAGCGCTCTTATCCATTCCACCCTTCTGACCTCCATTTGCTAATAGATCTGGATTCTAGGTCGGGCAGCAGTCACGTGTGCGGCAACCAGGACTGCAAGAACTGTGAAGACAAGACAGAACAGAAAAACCACTGCAGGAAATCCTCCTCCAGAAACGTCAAGCATTCTTTGTCTACATTGTCAAAGAACATTTCGAGCCAAATAGGTCTTATCAGCCATCTTAGAACCCACGGCTCCATACTTTCAACCCCACTGAATGAAATGAATGGTCATCATCATTCTTGATGGACAAACAACAGATCGGGCTGGCATAAAATGGGTACAAGGAAATGTTATGGGAGATAAAGTCGACCGAGGTGCTAGTGACCGTATCACCAGGCTTGGCCATGGGAATGTTATTCCCATGGGAATGGCCCCATGTAACCAATACTCCTGGGAATGGTCCCATGGTATGGGATGGGACTGGCATAAATTACCTATAGGACAGAAAAAATATGTCCTACGGACAAGCCTGCGTATCTCCATCTTGTGCCGTTTGGTTACACAAATATGGGCTTGCACCATGTAACCAATACTCCTGGTGACGTAGAAAATATTTATTTTCTTTACTTTTATTTACTTATTCGCTGCTGAAACAATTTACGTTCATGGCTACAATATGAGTTCTTATCCAGATGTGCTTTCATTTCATCACCATCATTATCATTGTATCTTTCACGTTTGCCGTCAAGCGTGTTGGGGAGGAATAGCTAACGTTTCAGGGCCCGATGAGCGGCACTGGATAGTGTCATTCCGTGTGACTGTACAATGTCTTTGATGTCATCACTCAATTTTCCTCTCGGGCGTCCTCTTGCACACACATAGATGATCTTCTTTGATTTAGCGCCAGTGCTGATAGTTTAATCCATAAAGTGTCTAACAATGAGTTTAGACTGTTGTACCGCTTTCAGTAGCGGGTGTTAGCGAAGCTGATAGGGTACTGCACTGATAATGTCGTGATCAGGGTTGAACGAGAGTTTGACGCCTGGGCTGGCCTTCTGCTAAAGTGCGGGAACGACTGGCCCCTTATCCGTCTACAACATTTAGGTCTACAACCTTAAGGCCCCCAACATTCAGGTCTACAACATTCAGATCTACAACATACAGTTCCACAACATTCAGGACTACAACATTCAGATCTACAACATACAGGTCTACAACATTCAGGTCTACAACATTTAGGTCTAAAACATTGTGGTCTACAACATTTATGTCTACAACATTCAGGTCTACAACATTCAGCTCTACAACATTTAGCTCTATAACATTCAGCTCTAGAACATTCATGCCTGCAACATTCAGCTCTACAACATTCAGGTCTACAACATTGAGGTCTACAACATTAAGCTCTACAACATACAGGTCTACAACATTCAGCTCTACAACATTCAGCTCTACAACATTCAGCTCTACAACATTTAGGTCTACAACATTGAGGTCTACAACATTCAGGTCTACAACATTCAGGTCTACAACATTCATCTCTACATTATTTAGATCTATAACATTCAGCTCTAGAACATTCATGTCTACAACATTCAAATCTACAACATTGAGGTCTACAACATTCAGCTCTACAACATACAGGTCTACAACATTCAGATCTAAAACATTCATGTCAACATCATTCCGGTCTACAACATTGAGGTCTACAACATTCAGGTCTACAACATAGAGGTCTATAACATTCAGCTCTACAACATTAATGTCAACATCATTCCGGTCTACAAAATTCAGGTCTACAACATTGAGGTCTACAACATTCAGGTCTACAACATACAGGTCTACAACATTCAGCTCTACAATATTCAGGTCTACAACATTCAGGTCTACAACATTCAGCTCTACAATATTTAGGTCTACAACATTGAGGTCTACAACATTCGTGTCTACAACATTCAAGTCTACAACATTCATCTCTATATTATTTAGATCTATAACATTCAGCTCTAGAACATTCATGTCTACAACATTCAGCTCTACAACATTCAAATCTACAACATTCAGGTCTACAACATTCAGGTCTACAACATTGAGGTCTACAACATTCAGCTCTACAACATACAGGTCTACAACATACAAGTCTACAACATTCATGTCTACAACATTCAGCTCTACAACATTCAGGTCTACAACATACAGGTCTACAACGTACAGGTCTACAACATACAGGTCTACAAGATACAGCTCTACAACCTTCAGGTCTACAACATTCAGGTCTACAACATTCAGGTCTACAACATACAGGTCTACAACATACAGGTCTACAACCTTCAGGTCTACAACATACAGGTCTACAACATACATGTCTACAACATACAGGTCTACAACATACAGGTCTACAACATACAGGTCTACAACATACAACTCTACAACCTTCAGGTCTACAACATTCAGCTCTACAACATTCAGGTCTACAACATACAGGTCTACAACATACAGATCTACAATATACAGGTCTACAACATACAGCTCTACAACATTCAGCTCTGCAACATTCAGGTCTACAACATACAGGTCTACAACATACAGGTCTACAACATTCAGGTCTACAACATACATGTCTACAACATTCAGCTCTACAACATTCAGGTCTACAACATTCAAGTCTACAACATTCAGGTCTACAACATTCATCTCTACAACATTCAGCTCTACAACATTCAGCTCTACAACATTCAGCTCTAAAACATACAGGTCTACAACATTCATATCTACAACATTCAGTGATGGCCGTACCACAACACAGACCCCTAGCAGGACATTGCTGAGGGACAAATGTAGTGTATGCGTTAGGGGTAGGGATAGGGATATCGTAAGTTGATAGGGGCCGCGCTGATGTCATGAGCACCGTCTGGAACGAACGAACGAACGAACGAACGAACGAAATAACGAAAATCCTTATTTTCAAAGGGTTAAGAATTAGGTCGCTGTGGCTAAGGGCTTGCGAACGCGGTTTGTGAGCCCGTATACCCGGGTTCGAAACACGGCGGTGCTGGTTTTTTTCGAAAAAGGTATAGCGGCCGGTCGTTCAGAAAGCAATGGCAAACTACTGAACGTAACACTTGCCTAGTACATCAACAGTAGCTGAAAATGCTGGTGTTGACTGCAACGTCCCGTAAGGGATACGCAACAAAAATTAAATTAAGAATTGTGCACGCAGGCCCGTCTCACATTCTGCAATGGAAAGAGTGTCAAGCCGGCTCGTCCCCTGCTAAGTGAGGGGAGACTGGCCACCTATTACTGAGTGCGTTCAGATTTCAGGCCTACACAATAAGATGGCTCTATTTCATCACATAGCCAAAGTTATTTGTTAAGGCTTTCAGTCTGTAAAATGCATTTCTAACGCAATGGCACGATTTAACTAAATCATCATCATCATCATCATCATCATCATCATCATCATCATCATCATCAACTTCCACTTTTGCTGTCAAGCGTCGTGGGGAGGAATAACTTGCGCTCCAGCTCCCGATGAGTGGCTTTGGCTGGTGTCATTCCGTGTGTTTGTACAATGTCTTTGATGTCGTCCTAGGTTCTTCTTGGTCGTCCTTGTGGTCTCATCGCGGATGATCTTTGATATTGGACCAATGATGGTAGTTGATGGTGTTGCATTCTATCGAGATGGCCAAACCACTTGATTTTCTATCTTTCCATAAATGTAGCATAAGGCGTTGATCCCACTGTCTGTCCGATAACATTTCTTACTCGGTCTCGGATTGTTAAGTTGGCAGCTCTCCTCCGGCATCTCATCTCACAGGTGTTGACTTTGCGGAAGTGTGATTTGGATTAATTCCAAGTCTGAGATTGGGTTGGTGTAAATATGCTGTTTATTATCCGTCGTTTTGCGGGCATGGGTATATTTTGATGCTTCAGTAAGGGCTGGCCTAGGAGTTTACGTCTTTCTCAGTAATCCCGTATACTCTCATGAGTAACGTGATGTGCGCGAGAAACGGTAGCGGTTCTCGCCGCATCGGTAACTTACGGGGTATGTGAGCCGGTCGCTCAGAAAGCAATGGCAAACTACTGAGCGTAATCTTGTTTAATACATCAATCAGCAGCTGAAAAATGCTCATGCTGACTGCAACGTCCGGATATGCAACCTCCCAAAAAAAAGATAGTTGATATGTAAGTGCACTAGCTTTTTGACATCTGATTTCGACTTCTCTCTCCAATCTGCCATCTTCTGTGATCATACTTCCAAGATATTTCAGTGTTTTTTTTAACTTGTTTCAGAGATGTGCTATTTATATGTATACTTAGTGGACCATACGATCTGCTAACTAGCATTACTTCGATTTAACTAAATATAGATACATAAAGCCACCTTCCCGAAGGGATGAGGCGCTCTAGTTCTTAAACGTCCGGCACGCTGATGAGTAGATGACAGAATAGTTTCCTACACTTGTTAGTTTGGACATAAACGCTGATTTCTCGTTCAGAAAGTAATGGCAAACTACTGGCAGTAAAATTGTCTGGAAATTAAGCTGGTGTGGGGTTTTATCGCAACTTCTTGCAAAGGACATACACTTGTATTTTAAAGCCACTGGCACAAACAATAATCTGAAAATTAACAGACTGATCATATGGATGTTTGTGAGTCTCTTTATTTCCGCATCTGTGATATATTTCCTCTTTCAAGGTCCTTCGACTGAACTGCTGTCCTGTAAATATACAAGCCAACCATGTTATGTTTTCAATTGTCAAGTGTGTGTTTAGTTTAAACAAAGGCATTTCTACAATAATGTATCCAACTGCCAGGGCATGGCACTCTAAATCGATTGGAGGTCATCAAGGTATCCTGGAGCAGATACTCACCCGCGTATTACTAGAGATTGGAGGTCATCAAGGTATCCTGGAGCAGATACTCACCAGCGTGTTACCAGAGATTGGAGGTCATCAACGTATCCTGGAGCAGATACTCACCAGCGTGTTACCAGAGATTGGAGGTCATCAACGTATCCTGGAGCAGATACTCACCAGCGTGTTACCAGAGATTGGAGGTCATCAACGTATCCTGGAGCAGATACTCACCAGCGTGTTACCAGGGCTCGCTCGCTTTGAACTCAAGCGTAGTCCATACACACTACTTCTAGTAGCACTGGATTGAATTTTGCGTGTGGATTAGCTTTCCCTATTATCAGTGTCCCTCGCCATGAGGTGAACCCACTCCGACTTCAGAGGTACTTATAATTTACGTCCCCAAGTCAAGAACGAGAAGTCAACATCTTGGTGCAACTGGCCGGTGTAGGATGTGACCCCCGTACCTCGGCATCGGCACACCGGATGTTTAAGAACGCGAGATCTTATCCATTCGGCCATGCTGACCTCAAGGGAAGCATGTAATGCCAACACTGCACACTGTCAAGCATGGCGTAAGAGGCGACCAAGGAAGGGTTGTGCTGAGGTCAGGCTAACTGGTCAGGTAGACAAATTCAGCTGCATAATGAACCAACTATGAACAAGTAAAATAAAATAAAAGGAATGACTCAGCCAACCAAAAGGAAAGGAGGCTCTTATAGATGAGATATGAGCGGTTGCGGACAAAGCTGCAAGTAGTTCGGGGTGCGGATTAACTTTCTTTCACCTAGGAAAATTCCCAACATTGGCACCTGGAATGTTAAAAGAATGCAAGAATTAGGCGAGACAGCCCATGTGGCTGCAGGCATTTTGTTTGGCGCACATTTTCGTTTTCTTGTCTTTTCTTTCTGTTTTTTTTTTTTTTTTTTTTAACATTTCTGAATATTTAGATGTAAAACTTAAAGATGTATTAGATATTTTCTTTATAATTCTTGAGCAGTTATATTGACAGGCAGAAGATCAAATGGCTCTAGGTCGTTAGAATGCAACACCATCAACTACCACAACTGCCGCTACATCAAAGGGGAGTGTAAAGGGACGCCCGAGAAGAAAATTACTGACGACATCAAAAACGTTGTACAATCGCACAGAATGACACTATCCATTGCAACCGCTGGAAAGTCAACTATGCCTCCGCTTAACAACAAAAGTGGAAGATAATAATGATGGTATAATTTCCTCGCGTCTTTAAAGGTACTCTGATGCGCCCTTTCCAAGATAAACGTTAAGTTTTGTTTCGTTAATTGTTGTTTCGTTTATCGTTAAGTTTTCTTTCGTTAAGTTTTGTTGCGTTACGTTTTGTTTTGTTTCGTTAAGTTTTGTTTTGCTTATATGAAATGCAAATAATTAGGTATATTTAGCTCCTGCAAAAAGAAGAGATACCACACACAGACACAATGCATACCTTACAAAGGACTCCATACGCAGGTGAAAACATCCAAAATCAGAAAAATCTATAAATATATAATAATGGAGTAATAGAATAAAAATGAGTGATATAGGACACACGGGACTACCGACGTTTCGGTTCTAAGAACCTTTGTCAAGGACAGGACAACATAAACAGATAAAAAAAATAATAACAAAACACACACAATAAAATAAAAACACCTCATAGTTGACAGGAGGGTAACGGAAATGATGGTTTAAACCGGTTTAGAAACGCGCTCTTGGGCTACACAAGTTTAAGTACAGTTCGGCTGCCAGTGTGCCAGATAGGATGTGTGTTGCCAAATGGTGTGTATACAGTCCAATATGAATAAAATAAAGGGAAGATAGCATAGTTACGCCGTGGCATCAACAACAGTATTGATTCCTGCTAGGTGAATGCATCACAGAGAGTTTATTAATAGGATTCAAATTTTAAGCCTAATGGAGTTGTTAGAGAAGCAAGGTTTCGATGCAGTGACCCATACAGCGTCGACTTCATTGTGGTTAGAAGAATTAAAATGGTTGGGGATAGGTTTGTCAGCGCCTTGAATAATGTCACTAAAGCGGTTGTTTTGTTTATCGTAAAATTTTGTTTCGTTAAACATTAAGGCCTAGGGGCAACATGTGGTGGGGCGACGAATGTTGGCTGTACCCCAGAGCCTTGTTAGTGAACTAGTCTGTCGACCCAGTGGTCACCTGATCCAATTAGCGTGAAGACGGATTTTACAGCCGAACTTAGATTCCAGATCAACCCAGTCTACAGTAGGTACATGTTATTTATGTAACATTTATGTTTAAAATTTATGTTTATTTACTTATTTATTTAATTACTTACTTCTTTACTTACTTACTTACTTACTTACTTACTTGTGGGTGTTTTGGTTGGGGTGTGTGGGTGGGGTGTGTGTGGGGGATGTGTATGTGGGTGAGTGGAGTTGGTATGTGGGAAGATGGGGTGGGTGGGGGTGTGTGCGGGTGGGGAATGTGTGTGTTGGATCGAGGGTGTGTGTGTATGGGTGGGTGATATGTGTGGGTGGGTGAGTTGTGGGTGGGTGGGTGTTGTATGTGGGTGGATGGGGATGGTTGTGGGTGGGTTTGGATGTATGTGGGTGGAAAGAGGTTGTGTGGGTGGGTGAGGGATGTGTCTCATAACATTGTAATAAGCATTGTTTATGTTTACAACATTCATTTGACAATGCATTTTCCTATGTGAATGCATCATGCACTATTGATGAATGAAAGATGAGTGATTGGAAGGGCCGAATGTAAGACGGGCCTGCGTGCCCAATTTGTAACCCTTTTAAAATAAAGTTGAATTGAATTGAATTGGGTAAAACTATCTGTTGACAGACCTGAAAGTGAACATGGATACTTATAGATGCTCTTGTTTCTCTACAATATTAAACACGACAAAGCTAACCAGATGTGCCAATGAAAGCGTCTAAAAAAAGTATTATTGTTTATTT
>JACEFZ010013586.1:0-10000 GCA_014155875.1 Cepaea nemoralis | reverse complement strand
GCAGCTTCTGCAGCTTGTCTTTTATGGATGTATTGGTGTTACCTTTCCTCTGGAGTAAACTAGGCAGGCCGAGAGAGGAATCTTGCTGCATGGGCAACACATTGTCTCTACAATTCAGCCCAGGCTTTGTGTTATGGAGAGGTTTAACTCCATCCATGATCCCCGCCATGGGTTGCAGGTATTGTGCCTTTTTGGTAAAGCACAACGTAACAAACTATCGTATGTCATGATGGCCAGGTGCTGGTAGTGAAACACTCATCATGTGTGTGTGTGTGTGTGATAGTTGGCTGGTAGGCTGGTAGGCTGGTTGGTTGGTTGGTTGGTTGGTTGGTTGTCTGGCTTGTTGGTTGGTTGGTTGGCTGGTAGGCTGGTTGGTTGGTTGGCTGACTTGTTGGTTGGTTGGTTGGTTGGTTGGCTGGCTGGCTTGTTGGTTGGTTGGTCGGTCGGTCGGTTGGTTGTATGGTTGGTTGGTTGATTGATCGCGGTTCTAACTTCACGGCAATCTGTCACCACATAATTGCTCCGTTCCTGTGCTAGCTAAAACCATACAAAATACGCATCACCTGCCTCATGTGAAAAGTGAAGTAGACAGCAGTCCCGATAAAATCAAAATCAAGCACACGCATGTATGCATGAGGCTGCTGCCAGAATGCCAAAACAACAGTCTGCTACTAAATCTACAGTTCATCGTCGATGGAAGCAGCAGTCACTAGAAAGACAATGGATGCACACGCGTTGCGGCATAGGAGAAACCAGATAGTTTAGCAACTCGTCATCCGTCATTTCTGTGAACACGCAGTGCAAAAACACAAACCAACGCGGATAGATGAAAAAGCAATCTACATGACATCCACAGATCACTATGTCGCACCATGCTCTCAACCCAGTAGACAACTTCCAGTGTGTTGATGCCGAAGTAGCGGGTTCAACCCCTACAGAGGTGAGTTGGACTAAAATGTTGACTTCTCGTCCTTGACTTGCCGAGGTAAAAGTACGCATACCTCGAATGTCCGAGTGGGTCGCCTGATGGCTAGGGGCGCTGGAATTGCTTTCTCAACACCTTCGCCTCAGCGCCGGTCAACCTCGTTATTCAGGAACCATTACTCCTATCACAATTCTTTCAGACTCATTCATTCAATCAGTAGCATGTCCCTGGCAGAACCTCGCTCCCATAACAACCTTCCTGAAAACCTCTCGATCATAAGCAAGATGTCCCGCGTCCAATACACCCATCTGGAGATCATCCGCTACATCCTGCACCCATCTTCTCTTTGGCCTTCCTCTTCCTCTCTTCCCAGGCATATACCCCTCCATTATTGTTCTCTCCAAACTGTCGTGACGTTTCAAGTGACCAAATTATTTCAATTTTCTTTGGTTTATCGTCTTTAATGGCCTACCTTCTTCAACATTCAGCTCTTGAAGTATGGATGCATTTGTTCTTTTCTTTACCCAAAATATTCTTAGAACTCGTCTATAACATTTATATTCAAATGCATTTATGCGCTGTTCAGCTTGTTTAGTAAGTGTCCAGGTCTTTCAGGCGTATGTTGCAATGGGAAAGATGCATGCTCTTAAAAATCTAATTTTTGTAGTTCTGTTTGTCCCACTCCATAATTTATTCAGTTGTTTGGTCTTTGAAGAGCAATTGATAGTCGTCGTTTAATTTCTTTAATTGTGTCACCGTTGGTGGTAATCAATGACCCAAGATATTCAAAATTATCCACCACCTCCAATTGTTCCTCATCTCATCTCATCTCATCTCATCATGTTCCTCTTGTACCTTGCGGTGTCGAAGTGAAGTATAAACATCGTCACAGTGCCCGATTATGGGCTTCATATATCGATATTCCCATGAACTCTGCTATTCCCTCCGTCGGCCTCTTCCTCTGTTTCCATTTGGTCTGTACATCATTGGTTGTTGTGGTATGCTGTTTACTGGTAACCTACTTGCATAGCCAAACCATGTGACTTGCTGCTTTCTAATAAAATCGAGTGCTGCTATATACTTTTTAGTTTTTCTACGAGTAGTATGAAGATCCCCCGCCGGCTTGCTAGGCCAGTCGCAGGTTAAGGACACACATCTGACCACATGGAGTCCATCCCCTATGGCGAGCCATAGCTCTGTTAGCCCATGTCCTCGCAGTCATGGTTTCCCGGTCCGCACCACGTGGAGGTGGGGGTTGACATGTGTAGTCTGCGGGTCATCGGCAGGCTACTAATTTTCACTTTTCACCACTCCTGGGAGAGGCTAGCCGATCCCAACCCTGCCGATCCCAATTTTTCCTCATTAACATATATTTCTTTCTCCATAGTAGTTTTATCTGTATGCATTATCTTTGTTTTTGCTATGTTAAGATATAAATTGTGATTTTCACTATTCACCCAAGGTGCCGCTTAATGTTGCCAACGTGTTTTGTTTACGTGACATGACGTGGTTTGTCGACCACTTCTCTTCAATATCCAGATGTTGTAGGTGACAATTTTACTTTCCTTCTTGATTCATGGTAATCTTTTAAAAAAATGTGTCTGTAACATTTAAGTTCAACGCCTCAGTTTTATTTTTGAGTAATTGTGAAACAATTCACGTCTGTGTTGGTGTTGCCACGGGAACGAGGTTTGTTCTCAAAATGTCTGCGTGTATTTGTTTGGTGAAATTGTGATATAGATTACACATGTTGTTTAACCGCTGTATTGCTATGGCCAGTCTTCCCCCGTTGGCGGGGTAGTGGTGTATGATAAAGGTGGTCGGGGCCTTTGGAATCGTTGGATATTGCAGAAGAACAGGTATGTAATTATGGCTTGGAGAGAATGGCGCTGCAGTGATTGACCAGGGGGTCTGGCCGACACTCTTTAAAAAAAAACCAGACGGACACACAATCAGACTGCTACTGATACCATTATTATTGGGACTCTCGCTGACTGTTGCAGATAAGGACGAAGTACGGGATTGCCCCGAGTGCTGTGATGTCGGTTCTTGACTCAGCTGAACTCAACTCATGGCCAGTCTCCTAATGGTTTGTTGTGAACATACATCACTCATTGAGTTCAATGTGGAGCCTATGTTAACGTGAGGGGCATATTTAATTAATCAAACGTTTAACATTTGCGTGTACAAATCAAATATTTCCCAAGTGATGTTTTCAACTACAAGAAAGAGATAAACATCATTCTTTGGTCATATGATGAGAAGAGAGGCAATGCAAAATGGCGTGACAACTGGAATGATCAGTAAGGGGAGAGGGGGGGGGGGGGGGGGGTTAGTGAAGTCAGATGCAAACCGAGGGAAATTATGCTGGATGGACAGTCTGTTTAATACAATATATGATACTGGAAATATACCTCAGGAGTTATGTAATTCTGTATTTATTGCAATCCCAAAGAAATCAGGAGCCTTGGAATGTGATCAACATCGAACAATTAGTATAATGAGTCACATCACGAAGATTTTGCTAAGAATTATCATGCAAAGAGTTAGGAGGAAAATACAACCTGAAATAGGAGAAGAACAATGTGGGTTTGTGGAAGGCAAGGGTACAGTAAATGCTGTGTATATACTGAGAAACATAATCGAACGTTCTATAGAAGTAAACAAAGATCTACACCTTTGCTTTATTGACTACACAAAGGCTTTTGATAAAGTGAGACATGTCAACATGATAAGGATGCTTGAAGATCTACAAATTGATGGAAAAGATCTTAGACTTGTAAAAAACATATATTGGAAACAACAAGCTGCCATAAGAGTTGATAATGAAGTAAGCCAATATCAGCCTATTAAAAGGGGTGTGAGACAGGGATGTGTAATGTCTCCAGATCTGTTTTCCCTGTACAGTGAAAGTATTTTCAGAAATATTGAAGATATGGAAGGAATCAACATTGGGGGACGATGCATCAATAACATTAGATATGCAGATGATACAGTCTTGATTGCAGACAATGAACAGGACCTGCAAAATTTAGTAGATGCGATTGTTACACACAGTGAACAACTAGGGTTAGAATTAAATTGTAAAAAGACACAGATTATGGTCGTCACTAGGAAGGACGAAATACCACAATGTAATATACAAGTAAATGGGAATATTCTTCAACAAGTGAGCAGGTACAATTATCTCGGAACAGTAATAACATCTGATGGGAGATGCCTTGAAGAGATTAGAACAAGAATCGCCATGGCAAAAGTAGCCTTTAGCAAGATGAAAAACATATTGACCAATAAAAAGATGTCAATTGAAACGAGAAAAAGAGTGTTGAGATGCTACATTGAACCTGTACTTTTGTATGGATGTGAAGCGTGGACAATGAGCAGTCAGGCTGAAAACATCTGATGGCTGTAGAGATGTGGTTTCTGAGGAAAATGCAAAGAATACCATGGACAGCCAGAAAGACCAATGAACAAGTCCTTCAAGAAACAAATGAAGATCGTAAATTGATTAGAGAAATTAGACGTAGACAGTCAAAATTTTTTGGGCATGTTATGAGAAGAAATGGATTGGAGAATTTGGTGACAACTGGTAAGATCGAGGGGAACAGACCAAGGGGAAGACCTAGAAGCAAGTATCTGGATGGCTTGGCCTTGTGGCATGGTCGAGACAGAAACACGGAGCTGATCCACGACTCTGGTGATCGAGTGAGATGGCAGAACATGACCGCCCACGCTTACCGGCATGGCACATGATGGATGGATGGACTGAGATGGTGGCACGGAGGATTATCTTTTGCAGAATTTATCCGAAACTCTGGGGAACGAGATCTGTGGAGAGACATGAACGCCTAGACCAGTTGGCATACCTGGTTTTTTCAAAACTGTATTGTTTTTATATGGAATATTATATGTATATATTATAACCACGATACGCTGAAATAAAACTCTGGCAAATATGACCCACCGCACACAGTGAACACCCGCCATACGGGAATGATGTTTGTATTACATGATTCTTGATTTTGTTGTTTGTTTCTTTGCATTTCTGTGTGTAGAATTTCCTTCTTCCTTCAACGTAGTCCTAGACATACTGGGAATATGTAAAAACTAGCATACAGATTGCAAATACTACCTTGCCAGTGAAGGTAAATAAGAAAAAGCAATTATGGATAACCTATGAAATCTTGAGCAAAATGCATCAAAGAGAGAAAGCAAAAAACACTTCGGAATATATATTAATGGATAGAGAAATGCACAATATGTGCAGAGTCTAAGAAGAATGGTTGCAGGGAAAAAAATGCAAAGAAATAGATTATCTGAAAATATAACATAACACAAAAGAATTCCATGAAAATATGCGAAGATTTACAAAGAAGAAATATGATACACCAGGAAATGGTTGTATCAGAGGAAAAGATTGAGAAATTATAATTAATAATACCAACATAATGAAAAGATGGACCGACTACACAGAAGATTTATTCTGGGACAGCATGGGCAATAAATCAACATTGTATAATACTCAAGATGGACCAACTATATCGAAGGCTGAAGTAGAGAAGGTTATTAAAAATATCACAGAAGGAAAGGCTGCAGGTCCTGACAAGATAACAACAGAGATGATAACATCATTATACAGCTTTGGCATTGATACTATCACAGAATTATGTAATGATATATATAATTGTGGGTACATCCTAAAGATTTGAAAACATCCATTTTCATCACACTACCCAAGAAGCCAAGAGTTGTTGAGTGTGAGGATTACAGAACTATTAGCTTAATGAGCCGTAAAGCTAAGACACTACTCAAGGTCATACAAGAAAGAATTCAAAATAAAATAGATGAGGAAGTAGCTAAAGAACAATTTGGGTTCTGCAAAAACAGCAGCACCAGAGAAGCTATAATCGGTTTGAGGATGTACATGAAAGTTCGGAAAAATATAAATGTTTGTTTTATAGACTACAAGAAAGCTTCTGATAGAGCACTTAAAAAGTCGCTTAAAAGTCGACAGGGTCGACTTCATCGCACCGGGTTTTATCCCATATGGCTCGGTCTCTTTCCGCAGCGCGGAAAGTGTCGCACCAAGCACGAACTCCGTAGCTCTAGCGACGACCCACAGGAGTCTCTGAAAAAATTTAACTTATGAACCGAAGGACGCGGCCCGGAATCGAACCCACAACCTTCGGAGCACGAGTCATAGGGGAGACTGGGGAGAAATGGACATAGGGGAGAAATGGACCACCCCTTCTCTGGCCCTGGCTGTGATGCAATGAAAGTGAAACCATAATAAGTTTGTTTTCCACATCAAACATAGTCCGAATTTTTCATTTGCCATCGACTTCCCGCACAGGTCGTTCCCACGCAAAGTTTGAAAAATTTTCTGCACTAAAGTTTCTTTTTCCATTTCCAGACACCATCGTAAAGCAGACGCATAGTCAGGAATCAGGACAAGGTAATTACGTTAATATCTTTATTTACTTGTTATTTAAGAGTTCATATAAAAAATATATCTTATAATATTAGATTTAAGAGACTTTATGGCTGAATAGTTTAATACATTGATGGGGGAGAAATGGACCGGTTCATTTCTCCCCATGGTTCATTTCTCCCCATAGAAGACATTGACAAGACAGTCTGTTGTTATTAAAAGTGTTGAAGATTGCATTCGAATATCAGCATTATTGATTCTTTTTAATACTGGGGTCTAAATCTAGACCAATAAAACTGTTAACAAATTTGATTTCAGTGATTTATTAAAGATGCACGCCATTCGTGCTATGATCAGTATTTCTTTGCAAATGATAGGCCTACCATTCTAAATGTTATATAATTCTGTCACTCTTTTGTTTCAGATGCCAAGATTGTACATCAGAAACACCAACAAGGGTCTCGTTACGGAGGAACGTATGAGAGAAGCTGTTAATGCTGTGAAAAATGGAATGAAAGTGAGGAAAGCTGCAAGGGAGTACGGCATTGCTCGCTCTACCCTCAATAACAATCTTACAAAAGACAGAGAAGGAAATGGTCTGCCTACTAGACTCGTACCAAATTATAGGCATAGCCTTGTTTTCACAGCTAAGCAAGAAGCTGATTTTGCTAGTTACTTGAAAGATTGTGCAAGAATGTTCCATGGACTCACAACTAAAAACGTTCGTATTTTGGCGTACGAGATGGCGAAAGTCAATAACATTGCACATCCTTTAACCTGGGATGAGCAAATGATGGCAGGGAATGACTGGCTTTGTGGATTTTTGCGACGGAATCTCGAGCTGACCATAAGGCAACCTGAGGCAACATCTCTGGCTAGATCTACAGCTTTCAACAAACATAATATTTGCACCTTCTTCAACATTGTGAAGGAAACCATTACAAAACTAAATGTGAGTGGAGCTCAAATCTACAATTTGGATGAGTCAGGTCTGACCACTGTACAGAAAGTGCCAAAAGTAATTGCCCCACGAGGAGTGAAGCAAATAGGCCAGGTGACATCCAGAGAAAGAGGAGAACTGGTCACAATCTGTTGCATTGTGTCAGCTGCGGGTCACATTATCCCTCCAGTTTTTGTGTTTCCCAGAAAAATTTTTAAGAATGTTATGCTTGCTGGAGCACCTGAAGGTTCCCTTGGCCTTGTGAATGAATCAGGTTGGATAACCCGTGATAATTTCGTCAAAGTTATAAATCACTTCATTAAGCATTCAAGACCTTCCAAAGACTTCCCTTTGATTTTGATCTTGGACAATCACGATTCCCACATTTCATTTGAATCACTTGAACTGTGCAAGAAAAACAACATTCATGTGATCACGTTGCCACCACACACCTCATCTAAAACTCAGCCCTTGGACCGTTTAGTTTTTGGACCCATGAAGTCGGTCTACAACAATGCGTGTGATTCATGGATGATGAAAAATGGGACACCACTGACAATCTATCAAGTTGCAAATCTAGGAGGCCACGCTTTTCTTAAAGCGGCAACTCCCATTAACATTCAATCAGGCTTTGCAGTGTCAGGTATTTGGCCCTTTAACGAAGATGTTTTTACAGAAGATGATTTTATGCCTTCAGAAATAACGAACAGGCCCATCATCAATGACAGTGAAAATGCCACTTTAGAAAGCAATGAACAGACAGGATCAGCATCTCCACATTGTGGTACCAGCACAGATCAAACTGCACAAGAATTTCATGAAAATCAGAAAGAGTGTAATGTTGAGAACCTTGTAGATGACTTGCAGGAAATATCAGGGAGTCTTCAACATAAAGCTACTTCTTCCTTTACTTCGCCTCATGTTTTCAGAGGACTACCAAAAGCTGGTCCGCGAAAAGATTCAAATAATATGAGGAAAAACTATGCTGGCTACTTCTACGCCAGAAATGAATCGAATTAGGGAAAGAGCGGTGCTGAAAGAAAAGGCAGCAAAAGTTCCACCCAAAAAGGCAAAGAGACAGCTGCTGAAAGAACTTGATGTTGATTCAGATCCAGAAACCGACATTTCGTTTTGTGATGACACAGATTCTGATGTTTAATTTGGTGAAAATGAGGAGTGTACGGTTAGCTTGACTGGTGTGCGTGAGGTTTTTGAAGGCCAGTGTGTGCTATGTGAATATGGAACAAAGAAGACTTGTGTTTACTATGTAGGAATAGTAAGGGGAGACATTGATGATGATGGTGATGTTGAGGTAGAGTTCTTGCGCAAGAGTGAGAAGGTTGCTGGTAAATTTGTTAAGCCTAAGGTAGAAGATGTCGCCAGTGTCTCAATTACATGTATTAAAGCACAGCTTACTAGATCTACAATCACTGGAACCACTTCTAGGACCAAAGATGGCTATGTCTTCAAAGAAAGTCTTGCAGGCATAAATGTTCGATAAAACTTTATATTAGATTAATATATCATATTAAACTTTTTTACTGTCGCTTAAAATAATAAAAAAAAACTGGAAATATCCTTTTAATGATTATTTAGTTCTTATAGCAATATGGATGAGTTGTTGCTGCTTCTTTTTAAAAAAGGTCCATTTCTCCCCACTATGGTCCATTGCTCCCCACGTGCTGGTCCATTTCACCCCAATGGTGGTCAATTTCTCCCCATGTTCATATACATTTTTGAAATGCATGTTGTAAAGAAACATATAGAAATAGATTGCTAAATGTTTTCCCCTTTTAAAATAAATGAATGTACAACATTTTAGTCATGGTTTTGTTATGTTTCGATAAAATCTGTTCCGGTGATGAGCAAAAATTGAAAACTATAAAATTGCTGGTCCATTTCTCCCCAGTCTCCCCTACGGCTTGACCACTTCGCCACAGAGCCTCCCTTTCTGATAGAGCACAACATGAACGACTAATAGCTTGCCTTCAAGATATAAGAGTAGACGGAAATAACATCAGACTTATTAGTAACTTGTACTGGGAACAAGAGGCGTCATTAGATGTGGAAATAATTACTCGCTCCCCATAGAGATAAAAAGAGGAGTACGACACGGATGCGTTTTGTCCTCAAACCTCTTCAACCTATACACAGAAAGAATGTTTAAGCAAGTCGAACTGCCTGGACTTAACATCAATGGAAGAATCATAAAGAATCTTGGGTGTGCTGACGATACCGTGTTACTAGCAGAAAGTGAGCAGGAGTTACAAAACTTATTGGAACAAGTAAACAGGCATAGTGTAGAATGTGGCTTAGATATTAAAATCCAAAAAACGAAAACTATGATAATTAGCAGTGAAAAGGAAAGGTCATCAATGAACATCACAGTAAACAGGCAGATACTAGAACAAGTAACAAGTTTCTCCTATTTAATTAATTAATTTGGTTGCGTATCCCTTACGGGACGTTGCAGTCAACATCAGCATTTTCAGCTGCTGTTGATGTACTAGGCAAGTGTTACGTTCAGTAGTTTGCCATTGCTTTCTGAACGACCGGCTCCTATACCTTTTTCGAAAAAACCAGCACCGCTGTGTTTCGAACCCGGGTATACGGTATAATTGTGGTGCTTTTTAGTGCTTTTTTGGGTCGATTTTGGTGCTTTTTCATCAAAGAGAGATGGCAACACTGGCCCTAGGCAGAAAAT
>JACEFZ010013585.1:42500-86125 GCA_014155875.1 Cepaea nemoralis | reverse complement strand
GTAAAAACCTTACAATTAACAAAGAAACACACATCAAAAGTACTACTTTAGCAACGAACGATCCACGTCAACGGTCTTTCCGAAATCAAAGAAATTTAAGATTTCTTTCAATACTTACTTTTTAGCGCCGACACTGATTTTCTATATTTTGTCGCCATCAAAGGAAATTACCACACGGAATTTCCCGTTCAGGTATCGACTTGTCAATGAAATTAATTCACCTTCATATAAAACATAAAACGATGTTGTATTTCATCTTTTTCTTTCTTTTTATGCGATTTCTTTGGTTAGTGTGTGAAAATGGCCTTTGTTTGTTCAAGTCGTCTACAATAATTATAATCATTACTGTCGTTTTGGGGCAATTATTCTTGTATAGATTCTTAGCCAGTTAAGTTGCATTTTTCGTGTTTATTTTTCGTGTTTTGTGTGTGTGTGTGTTTTTTTTTTTTTTTGGGGGGGGGGGGGGGGGGGGTTGTCAGTTTATTTATCAAATGAACCGAATTCACACAACATAAAGTAAAATGACAAGATAAATCCCTCAAGCTGAAATATACACATGTTCGCACAGTAATGTCAATTGTCTACCACGGTCATTTTAAACTGACTAACACGTCTTTCTGTTTGCGGCCATATGATTGAGAGATACAGTGTCTTTCGTGCGTTGGTTAGCACACAAAATAGTCGCTTGTTAAAGTTTGCAGAAGCCATAATGATTAGTTTAGTTTTGTTTAGTCGATGGATCAACATCACGGCACACGGGTGTAACCCATAAGTGCTCCGTTCTCCTCCTAACTCAAACCTGAGTCCGGAGAAACTCAGCTCAGTGCACGAACTCCGTAGCACCGGCGAGGATCCTGAAATACTCTGGGTAGATTTTTAACTCGAAATTTTGCCCGGGCAGCGCCGTTAGGCTCCTCTTTTTCGATTTCCAACTGCCAAGGGATTTTTTACGTGCGCAACAATACACACGGGCGTCCGATCTCACTACCCAGAGACCAGGGGAAATTTTATTACTAGAAGTCCACGTGAAAAAATCCGGTCCTCACCGGGGCTTGAACGCGGGACCTCCAGCACTCGAGGCGGACACTATACCTCGAGACCACGCAGCCATAATAATTAACCTACATAAGCCAGCCTTGTGCAAACACGGAGACACAAACAAACAAACACACACACACACACAGGCACACATATAAATACAGATACATTCACACAGAGACAAACATACACACACATATACACACAGGCACAGAGATACACACATGTACACATTCCCACATATATATGCACACAAACACATTCCACAGAGACACAAACATACATGCACACAGACATGCAATCGACACAAACACACACAGACATACAATCGACACAAACACACACAGACATACAATCGACACAAACACACACAGACATGCAATCGCCCCGTAAAATTAAAACGCTGAAGAATAACGGCCTCTGGATCACTGACTGATGCTAACCGAAATAGAAATTTAATTCCATCCCTGTCGAAATGAAGCTTTATAAATTTGCATTTCTCACTTAATGTCTGCGATGTATTAGCATATCCGTGTTGACAGGGTTCTCGGCCGGGTCTCGTGTAATACACTCTCTTGTTGCCTCGCTGTTGTCAGGGCTGGCGTCTCTACTTTTGCCGTTTCAATGATCGAGTCAGTCTTGAATTGGTGCAGAGAAATACCCAAAATCTGGGTATAGAACACATACAATAAGACTTCGTCGTCGTCTTCTTCTTCTTCTTCTTCTTCTTCTTCTTCTTCTTCTTCTTCTTCTTCTTCTTTTTCTTCCTCTTCTTCTTCTTCTTCTTCTTCTTCTTCTTCTTCTTCTTCTTCTTCTTCTTCTTCTTCTTCTTCTTGTATCTCCACTTCTCCATTTTCTTCTGTTTTTCCTCCTCTTTCTACCCCTCTGCTGCTGCTGCTGCTCCTCTTGTTCTCTTTCTGCTACATCTGCTGCTCCTTCACGTCCCCGTCTGCTGCTGCTCATCTTCGGTCTCCTCCTCCTTCTCTGCTGCTACTAGTCCTCCTTTCCTCCTCTGCTGCTGCACCTCCTCCTCCTTCTCTGACGCTGTTTCTCCTCACTGCTGCTACTACTACTCCTCTTGTCCTCCTCTGCTGCTGCTGCTGCTCCAAACTAGGGACCTGGGTTCAATCCCCACCAGTGACAGGTTTATTTATCCCTCCAGCACGGCTCCAAGTTCACTCAGCCTCATACAAAATTGCTATCAAAATATGGTTTCAAATTTTGTAAGAATTATCTTTGAAGGAAAGTTGACGAAGCAACCTCGTATGTCATGACCTATCATATGTATTTTCAGAAATATTGAAGATATGGAAAGAATCAACATTTGGGGACGATGCATCCAATAACATTAGATATGCAGACGATACAGTCTTGATTGCAGACAATGAACAGGATCTGCAAAATTTAGTAGATGCGGTTGTTGCACAAAGTGAACAACTAGGGTTAGAATTAAATTGTAAAAAGACACAGATTATGGTCGTCACTAGGAAGAACGAAATACCACAATGTAATATACAAGTAAATGGGAATATTCTTCAACAAGTGAATAGGTGCAATTATCTCGGAACAGTAATAACATCTGATGGGAGATGCCTTGAAGAGATTAGAACAAGAATCGCCATGGCAAAAGTAGCCTTTAGCAAGATGAAAAACGTACTGACCAATAAAAAGATGTCAATTGAAACGAGAAAAAGAGTGTTGAGATGCTACATAGAACCTGTACTTTTATATGGATGTGAAGCTTGGACAATGAGCAGTCAGGCTGAAAAACATCTGATGGCTGTGGAAATGTGGTTTCTGAGGAAAATGCAAAGAATACCATGGACAGCCAGAAAGACTAATGAACAAGTCCTTCAAGAAACAAATGAAGATCGTAAACTGATTAGAGACATTAGACGTAGACAGTCACAATTTTTTGGGCATGTTATGAGAAGAAATGATTTGGAGAACTTGGTGACAACTGGTAAGATCGAGGGGAACAGACCAAGGGGAAGACCTAGAAGCAAGTACCTGGATGGCTTGGCCTTGTGGCATGGTCGAGACAGAAACACGGAGCTGATCCACGACTCTGGTGATCGAGTGAGATGGCAGAACATGACCGCCCACGCTTACCGGCATGGCACATGATGGATGGATCATATGTGCAGGTCTAACACCTCACACCCCCTACGGCCGTATCGGCTATGGGACTGCATTTCGCTGTTAAACCTTTACACACAACACGAGTTACTGCCCCTCCTCCTCCTCCTCCTCCTCCTCTTCTTCTTCTTCTTCTTCTTCGTCTTCTTCTTCTTCTTCTTCTTCTTCTTCTTCTTCTTCTTCTTCTGCATTCATCCGGAGACATTTTCGGACGTGATTGCTTTGTGTCTGTTTACAGCAGAGCTGCGTTCTTGTGCCGTTAGGCCGACACATCCGACTTCTGCGGGCATTTGTTGACCGGGTTAACCTTCTAGGGAGTTATTGCTTCTATTTTTACCGTATTAATTAACAACAATTTTACTGTATTATTTAGCATCAATTTTTTACTTTATTGTTCAACATCAATGTTTACTGTATTGTTTAACATCAATTTTAGTGTATTTTTAACATACGCGTTTATTGTATTGTTTAACATCGATTTTACTGTATTGCTTAACATAAGTGTTTACTGTATTGTTTAACATAAGTGTTTACTGTATTGTTTAGCATCAATGTTTAACATAAATTGTATTGTATTGTTTAGCATCAATTTTACTGTATTGTTTAGCATCAATTTTACTGTATTGTTTAGCATCAATTTTACTGTATTGTTTAGCATCAATTTTTACTGTATTGTTTAACATAAGTGTTTACTGTATTATTTAACATCAATGTTTAACATAAATTGTATTGTATTGTTTAGCATAAATTTTACTGTATTGTTTAGCATCAATTTTACTGCATTGTTTAGCATCAATTTTACTGCATTGTTTAGCATCAATTTTTTACTGCATTGTTTAACATAAGTGTTTACTGTATTGTTTAACATCAATGTTTAACATAAATTGTATTGTATTGTTTAGCATCAATTTTACTGTATTGTTTCACATCAATTTGTCTAAGTCAGCCTCTTGGAACTAGACCGCTTTGCGTTGATTTTCCCAATTGTATGAGTCTCGGCCTTTCAATGGCAAACCATTATTTTGTTGCATATCCTTTGAAAGGACGGTGCAATCAACCCCAGCATTAATTGCCTATTTATTATTTACCAGGCAATCTAAGTCCAGTAGTTTGCCATTGCTTTCTGACTTGTGAATAATTTATAAAATGGAGTTATACCTTAATTTTAAAACTTCGAGACCATGTTTTCCCATGCAGCATGATCCCTCTCTAGACCTGGCTTGTTTTATCCCTAGGAAATGATGACCAGTATGTCTGAAAAGGTAGGCAGCAGATGCTTCCGGCTCAGCATCGCACCTCCACCTCCATGCAGCTGGTAAGCATGTATTAGCTCTAGAATTGCCACAGTTATCCGAGTAGGATAGTATCATCTAAGGAACCTCGACTGATTTAATGAGTCATTCGCGGTTTCACCCATGGCAAAGGTGTTACGGACGCGATTCGTAATCCCGTAGTTCAAAACACAGCGATGCTGGTTTTTTTTCGAAACATGTATAGGTGCCGACCATTCAGAAAGCAATGGCAAACTACTGAATGTAAAACTTACCCAGGAATCACGAACAGTCATAATGCTGGGGTGTATACGTGTACGCGTGTGTGTGTGTGTGTGTGTGTGTGTGTGTGTGTGTGTGTGTGTGTGTGTGTGTGTGTGTGTGTGTGTGTGTGTGTGTGTGTGATATTAAGACAAATTTAGCCTAGTGCTGCAGTGTGTTCTGACAAGCCCCCACACGTGTCCGGGATGTGATCCTCCACACAAATCAATGCCGTCTAGAAACCTGCTCCGATAATCAATACAAATATATGGCGGTAAATTATGAATACGCTTCCCTAGAGCCAACCAGGCAATATTAGCTTTAGCCAATCAATACTGGCTATGTCTTGTCTGCAAGGTGTCTGCGGCCACCGGAAGTGGATAAAGTTGCTAGGGAGCCGTGAAGAAGATTGTTTTAGGCGATACGTTAAAACAGCTTTGGTCGTGTTTTGTGATTCCGCCCTATTTTTTGGAAGTAGCGTAATGTTGTCGTTAGGTTTTATTCTTTTTTTTCCCCACCAGTTAGTACTATAGTATTCACTTTTGAGAAGAGAGGCATTGGAGATATCGTTTGTGAGATCAGTGAGAGAAGAGGTCGACCAAGAGGAAAGATGTTGAATGGACTGAGATGGTGGTATGGAGGAATATCATCAGCAGAGTTGATCCAGAAGACCAGGGACAGAAAGATCTGTGGATAGAAATGAATACCTATGCCAGTTGGCAGGAATGATGATGATGAGGATGATGATGATGAGGATGATGATGATGAGGATGATGATGATGATGATGATGATGATGATGATGACGACGACGACGACGATGATGATGATGATGATGACGATGATGATGATGATGATGATGATGATGATGATGATGATGATGATGATTGTGGTGGTGGTGATGGTGGTGATGATGACGATGTACTCTCTACAGATTCTGAACGTACAACTGTCTAGAAAATGACAAACAGTCAACAGATGCTGGGGTTGATTGCAACGTCATGTAAAGGACACAAAACCTAACTTCAACTGTACAAACGAACTAGGTTTTTCGTGTTCTATGTTGTGAGTGGTTGACTCGATAGCATCTGTAAAGCAGAGGTAATGACTGTAACTAAAGAAGAAAATAGCAACAAAGATTCATCTAAAAGAACACGTATTGAAACAAGTAACGAGCTTCAAGTACTTAGGAAGTATTATATCATCAAATGGCAAATTAGAAGACGAGATCGAAAACAGATGCAATAAGGTAAACCAACTTATTGGACAAATGGCACCATTACTAAATAACAAACACGTATCAATAGCTATTAATAAAGCACTCTATAACACATGCTTCTTATCAAGTCTATGCTAGCAATGCCAAACCTGGACAATGACAGAAAAAGAGCAAAGAAAAATCTCAACAACAGAAATGAGGTTCCTGAGAAGAATACTCAACGTATCAAGAAGAGATAAGATCAGAAATGGAGAAATCAGGACTAAAGTTGGGGTTATAGCTGCACTAGATTTTATTAGAAGGCAGCAAGTCAAATGGTTTGGCCATGCAAGTAGGTTACCAACTAACAGTATACCACGACAAGCAATGGCGTACAGACCAAATGGAAGCAGAAGAAGAGGCCGACCACATAAACGATGGACAGGGAGAATTACAGAGTCCATGGGAATATCGATACATGAAGCCCTTTAGCGGGCACTCTCCCGCTGTTTATACTTCAACTCGACACCGCAAAGTACAAGAGGAACAAGATTTGATAATGGTGATGGGGTGAGACTGATTGAAACATAGACAGATCTACAGACAAAGATAACAGACACACAGAAATTGAGACAGTCAGACAGACAGAAGGGCAGCTAGGCATTCAGGCATGCGGGCAGACAGGCAGGTAGGCAAGCTGACAGACAAACAAACAAACACACACAAAGTCAGGAAGAGAAACAGGTAGACTGACGAACAGAAAAACAGGCAGGCAATCAGGCAGACAGGTGGGTACTTAGGTAGGTTGGTAGGTAGGTAAGTTGGTTGGTTGGTAGGTAGGTAGGTAGGTAGGTAGGTAGGTAGGTAGCAAAGAGAAAAACTCACAGGCACGCATGCAGACAGGTAAAAATGTAGATAGTTAGCTAGGTACAGACAGACAGACAGACAGACAGACAGACAGGCGGGCAGGCAGGCAGACAGATAGACAGGCAGACAGACAGGCAGACAGGCAGGCGGACGGACGGACGGACGGACCGGCGGACAAAAAGACAGACAGCCGTATTATGTTGACAGATAAAATATAGGACATAACTAGACAGTATGTCACCTCTACAACATCACTCCAGGGTAGAAAAGAACTGAGTAAACTAGACTACAGGCGTCCTTTGGGCCCCAGAGTAGAAAAAGAAATAGTAACAACAATGAAACGAACGTATAGGCCCCCTGATATATGAAGACAGAAGAACAAATACCCAAAAAAGAATCAAAGACACTAAAAAAATCCCACGATTGACAAGGGAAAACCTTTAACAAATAAAAGGACGTATTTATTTCAACACTCACAAAAGCCGAGGAAAGAAAACAAACAAAAGTAATCAAGCCAGGTTGGGTTAAGCGATTCTTGGAGATCAGTGCAAGAGTCGAGTTTATTTGTCCCTTGTCGCCAAACAACGTCTAGTTTGCCTTGAGCTTGTTAATTTTGTCACGAAGAGGATTGGAGTCTAGCGCCCGTGTAATCGATTTTTACACTGCTTGGCAATCGGTGGTGTGGATATCACGATATCAATACATTAGACCACCATGTCTGTTCAGTAGTGTCTGTCTTTTTTTTTTTTTTTTTTGGTCGTGTGTTGTCTTATCTTGTTCTGTTTTGTGTTGTCTAAGTTTGTCCTTTTTTGTGTTGTCTTATCTTGTCCTGTTTTGTGTTGTCTTATCTTGTCCTGTTTTGTGTTGTCTTAGTTTGTCCTGTTTTGTGTTGTCTTAACTTGTCCTGTTTTGTGTTGTCTTATCTTGTTCTGTTTTGTGTTGAGTTAGTTTGTCCTGTTTTGTGTTGTCTTAACTTGTCCTGTTTTGTGTTGTCTTATCTTGTCCTGTTTTCTGTTGTCTTAGTTTGTCCTGTTTTGTGTTGTCTTAACTTGTCCTGTTTTGTGTTGTCTTATCTTGTTCTGTTTTGTGTTATCTTAGTTTGTCCTGTTTTGTGGTGTCTTAACTTGTTCTGTTTTGTGTTGTCTTAACTTGTCCTGTTTTGTGTTTTCTTATCTTGGCCGGTTTTGTGTTGTCTTATCTTGTCCTGTTTTGTGTTGTCTTATCTTGTATTGTTCTGTCTTAACTTGTTCTGTTTTGTGTTGTCTTAACTTGTCCTGTTTTGTGTTGTCTTACCTTGTCCTGTTTTGTGTTGTCTTACCTTGTCCTGTTCTGTGCTGTCTTAACTTGTTCTGTTTTGTGTTGTCTTAACTTGTCCTGTTTTGTGTTGTCTTATCTTGTCCTGTTTTGTGTTGTCTTATCTTGTCCTGTTTTATGTTGTCTTATCTTGTCCTGTTTTGTGTTGTATTAACTTGTTCTGTCTTGTGTTGTCTTGGCTTGTCCTGTTTTGTGTTGTCTTATCTTGTCCTGTTTTGTGTTGTCTTATCTTGTCCTGTTTTGTGTTGTCTTATTTTGTCCTATTTTGTGTTGTCTTATCTTGTCCTGTTTTGTGTTGTCTTATCTTGTCCTGTTTTGTGTTGTCTTATCTTGTCCTGTTTTGTGTTGTCTTAACTTGTTTCTGTCTTGTGTTGTCTTGGCTTGTCCTGCTTTGTGTTGTCTTGTATTGTCCTGTTTTGTGTTGTCTTATCTTATCCTGTTTTGTGTTGTCTTAACTTGTTCTGTCTTGTGTTGCCTGGGCTTGTCCTGTTTTGTGCTGTCTTATCTTATCCTGTTTTGTGTTGTCTTATCTTGTTCTGTCTTGTGTTGCCTGGGCTTGTCCTGTTTTGTGTTGTCTTATCTTATCCTGTTTTGTGTTGTCTTATCTTTTCCTGTTTTGTGTTGTCTTAACTTGTTCTGTCTTGTGTTATCTTAACTTGTCCCGTTTTGTGTTGTCTTATCTTGTCCTGTTTTGTGTTGTCTTATCTTGTCCTGTTTTGTGTTATCTTATCTTGTCCTGTTTTGTGTTGTCTTATCTTGTCCTGTTTTCTGTTGTCTTATCTTTTCCTGTTTTCTGTTGTCTTATCTTGTCCTGTTTAGTGTTGTCTTATCTTGTCCTGTTTTGTGTTGTCTTATCTTGTCCTGTTTTCTGTTGTCTTATCTTGTCCTGTTTTGTGTTGCCTGGGCTTGTCCTGTTTTGTGTTGTCTTATCTTGTCCTGTTTTGTGTTGTCTTATCTTGTCCTGTTTTGTGTTGTTTTATCTTGTCCTGTTTTGTGGTGTCTTAACTTGTCCTGTTTTGTGTTGTCTTAACTTGTCCTGTTTTGTGTTGTCTCAACTTGTTCTGTTTTGTGTTGTCTTAACTTGTCCTGTTTTTTGTTGTCTTATCTTGTCCTGTTTTGTGTTGTCTTATCTTGTCATGTTCTGTGTTGTCTTGGCTTGTTCTGTCTTGTGGTGTCTTAACTTGTTCTGTTTTGTGTTGTCTTAACTTGTCCTGTTTTGTGTTGTCTTAACTTGTCTTGTTTTGTGTTGTCTCAACTTGTTCTGTTTTGTGTTGTCTTAACTTGTCCTGTTTTTTGTTTTCTTATCTTGTACTGTTTTGTGTTGTCTTATCTTGTCCTGTTCTGTGCTGTCTTAACTTGTTCTGTTTTGTGTTGTCTTAACTTGTTCTGTCTTGTGTTCTCTTAACTTGTCCTGTTTTGTGTTGTCTTATCTTGTCCTGTTTTGTGTTGTCTTATCTTGTCCTGTTTTGTGTTGTCTTATCTTGTCCTGTTTTGTTCTGTCTTAACTTGTCCTGTTTTGTGTTGTCTTGGCTTGTTCTGTCCTGTGTTGTCTTAACTTGTCCTGTTTTGTGTTGTCTTGGCTTATTCTGTCTTGTGTTGTCTTAACTTGTCCTGTTTTGTGTTGTCTTAACTTGTCCTGTTTTGTGTTGTCTTAACTTGTCCTGTTTTGTGTTGTCTTGTCTTGTTCTGTCCTGTGTTGTCTTGGCTTGTCCTGTTTTGTGTTGTCTTATCTTGTCCTGTTTTGTGTTGTCTTAACTTGTTCTGTCTGTGTTGCCTTAACTTGTCATATTTTGTGTTGTCTTCTTCTTCTTCTTCTTCTTCTTCTGCGTTCATACGGAGTTTTTTTTCGGATGTGATTGCGTTGTGTCTGTTTACAGCAGAGCTGCGTTCTTGCGCCGTTAGGCCGACACATCCGACTTCTGCGGGCATTTGTTGACCGGGTTAACCTTCCCGGGGTTTCTTAGGACGTTAGACTCT
This sequence comes from Cepaea nemoralis, assembly GCA_014155875.1. NCBI lineage: Eukaryota > Metazoa > Mollusca > Gastropoda > Stylommatophora > Helicidae > Cepaea > Cepaea nemoralis. Next base: position 76,062 of record JACEFZ010013585.1, on the reverse strand, counting down.
CACTGTTGTGGTGTTATCTCCATCCCAGCTGGCCCATATAGAACAGCCAAAGGCATCCTGGTCATCCCTCAAGGGAAGGCAGGGGCAGACCATGGGCATTCCCCGCCATCCAAGGGAGGCTTCCATAATTGCAGAGCCAACACACAGCGCTCTGGTACTGGGCTCACCCAAGGAATCGTCACGTCCTGCACATTTTGTGTTGTCTTAATTTGTCCTGTTTTGTATTGTCTTAAATTGTCATGTTTTGTATTGTCTTAACTTGTCCTGTTTTGTATTGTCTTAACTTGTCCTGTTTTGTGCTGTCTTAACTTGTCCTGTTTTGTGGTGTCTTGGCTTGTCCTGTTTTGTGTTGTCTTGGCTTTCTCTGTCTTGTGTCACCTCTATGTCATAATGTCACCTCTATGTTACAATCATTATACATACAGTCGCAACCTGTTTGAACACAACCTCAGGACAGACTACATGCCCCCTTTAAAAAAGAAACCAGCAACAAAGACAATAAGAATGGTAAATTATCTGGAACGACAACTAGCCACAAATAAAAAACAACAACAACATTCCCATATGTATGGCAGGTTACACCCACCTTGGGTATTCATGATGCCCTATGTTAAACATTGCCTCGACGAGTCATGTATTATTGATTATTTTTCATGCGTTTTAATGCTTATTGTTCTTTTGTTGTCAAAGAATTGCTTCATAAGAGATGTTGAATGAAAGAATGTATGAGAGGAAATAGAGAAGAAGGGCAGAATGTCAGACGGGCCTGCGTGCCCAATTCTTAACCCTTGGAAAATAAAGATTTTCGTTCGTTCTCCTCGGTATCTCCCTCAGCCTGTAGCGGTCGACGACACCAGTTCTAGTTTAGTTTTTAGTTTTAGTCGATGGATCAACATCACGGCACACGGGTGTAACCCATAAGTGCTCCGTTCACCTCCTAACTCACACCTGAGTCAGGAGAGACTAAGCTCAGTGCACGAACTCCGTAGCACCGGCGAGGATTCTGAAATACTTTCGATTTTTAACTCGAAATTTTGAACGACCAGCGCCGTTAGGCTACTCTTTTTCGATTTCCAACTGCCAAGGGATTCTTTACGTGCACAACAAGAGGATCCAAGCACGTATGGACTGAATGGTTCGATGTGCAGCGAGGTTAATCTGATGACTAACTATGATGCTGGGTTGACTCCAGGGGTATCATCATCATGTGCCTTGCCTGCTGGCGTGGGAGATCATGTATCTCACCAGATCAAAGTCCTTGGTGTTCTGGATTAACTCTGCTTGATGATATTCCTCCACACCACCGTCTCAGTCCATCCATTCATCCATCTCTGCCTCTTTTCCACTAATTTGTCCTATTGTCGCAATGTTCTCTGATGCCTCTCTTCTCATCACATGACCCAAGAAAGCTGTTTGTCCTCTTTCTTATTGTTGTATATATGTAATGTTCTAGTTTCATTAACCTCTTCTAGACACAGAGGTACACAAATCGGACGTTGTATTTTTCGTGGAGGACTTTTGTGTTGTCATTATGCACAGTGTACCTGTGTGGGCTGTTGGCTTGCCGAGACTCCTGTCTGTTCAACTTTTCACATTGGGCAGTGAGGAGCATTTTGAGTGATATTCACTGACACAGGAACGGAGCATAATGGGGACGACCTGTTGCCATGAAGTTAGAACCGCGACTACCTAACTAACTAACTAACTAACTAACTAACTAACTAACTAACTAACTAACTAACTAACTGCTTGACTGACTGAATGACTGACTGACTGACTACCTACGTAACTAACTAAATAACTAACTAAACTAACTAACTAACTAACTAAACTAACTAACTAATCTAACTAACTAACTAACTAGCTAACCGATCGGACCACACACACACAAAACAGTCCTGCCACTGCTAAAGATTTAATCCTGGCCTCTGTCTTGATAGGCTAGCGTACTAACCAGTACACCACACCATTTACAAATAGTTATGTAGTGACTGGTTTATCAATGGCTGATAAAGATTGCATTTTGAAACGTGTTTATAAATAACCTAGTACATTTGCATATTAAAATTGTTTCGTTTAATTAAACCGCACAGAAGATTCAAAGCAATTTTCAATGTGAAATACAATAGGTAATCGAAAACTAGGAGTAAAATTTAGAACTAATGAAATCAGCGAAACAATTCACTTCGAATTCTTTCATATCTGCAAAACTACAAGGTGCCCATACAGTTTTGGGAAATAACATTAAAAAACGTTAGCTGCATGTCCTTTACAAGACATCGCAAGCAACCCCAGAATGTTTGGATATCTGTCATTTACAAGACGTCGCAATCAACCCCAGAATGTTTGGCTATCTGTCATTTACAAGACAATTTCAAGTTTAGTAGGTTGCTACTGCTTTCTGAACAACCGATGCTCATACTATTGTTTAAATGAACATAAATTGATCTGCTTCCAAATCGCCTGCAGCTAATTTTCAGCTGGCAATCGAATAATAGGAATGCTTGTAAATATCATACATATTTAAAGACATGTACAATGGGATAATAGGACAGGAAAACATCATTTAGTCAGCTCACCAATTGTATCGAAACCAATCAATTGTAGGCAGTAAATAATTCACTTGTGAAGCATTGTGCAATGTTACTTTCTAGTAGTATGAATTTCACCGCCAAGCAAGCACGACTGGAGCCTTCTGATTATCAGAAGTCGCCTCGTGGAACATTTTATCTTCTTTACACTGTCAAGTAATTCGTAATCCCGCATACAGCGTTCAAAACACAGCTGCGGGCGATTTGGCAGCAGACAGCCTTTCCTTGGTTTTCATACCGTAGTATGTATGCTGGTAGTCCAGAAAGCAATGGCAAACTACTGAACGTAAACTTGCGAAGAAATCACAAACAGTCAAATCAATACTGGGATTGACTGCGACGTCCTGTAAATGATATGCAACAAAACACTTTCACGGGGAGGGCTCGCCCGGGTCTTGACTCCCAGGCGTTATTCTCCTATTGTTCATGTACCTTCGAGGCGTTTTGTGTTTCTCAGTCATCCCATATTGACGCCGCTATGTGTGTCTCCCCAGAAGCCAACCCGCCCTCGGGGAGGCCAACAATGCGCACCCGGTGTATCTGCCAACATTATTGCTGGACCTTCCTCTGACCGCAGGAAAGCCAGCTTCCTTCCCCAGCCTGTTTGTCTCTGTCCTCATCCACCTCGATGCTTCTTTCCCCAGCCTGTTTGTCTCTGTCCTCATCCACCTCGATGCTTCTTTCCCCAGCCTGTTTGTCTCTGTCCTCATCCACCTCGATGCCTGGCTTTTTTTTTTGGCTCTCGCTGGCTTTGAACTCAAGCACAGTCCACACACACTATTTCCAGTAGTGTTGGGCTGAATTTTGCGTGTGGATTAGCTTTTTACCTATTAATAGTGTCCCCCGTCATCAGGCGAACCCACTCCGACTTCAGAGGTACTTGTAATTTACGTCCCAAAGTCAAGGACGACAGGTCAACATTTTAGTCCAACTGTCCGGTGTAGGGGTTGAACCCCTTTACCTCGGCATCAGCACACCGGATGTTTAATAACACGCGTTCTTATCCATTCCGCCATGCTGCCCTGCGATGGCTAGCTGTGACCCAGCAGTCGCCATTGCCTGTTTGTCTGTCCTCACTCCACCTCTAAGGCTAGTTTTGACGTCATTGCCGCCATGTTGCCCTTTTCCTACCCCGTTGATAGGTTAACTGATTATGTGTCGTGGGATGATTAATCGTTTTAAGCGACTTTCCTTATTTGCCGTGGGCTTATATATCGCAGAAATATTTTGTCCGTTACAGTCCAACATTTCTGCTACCACAATAAAACATTGTGCGTCATAACTCATCCCTACTTCCCATTTTCCGCCATCCATTTTTGAGTCAAACCCTACTTTTTGTTTTGTACTGAATCAGTTAAGGATCCCCCATCCTGCAGGCGTCCAAGGGAAGCCAGCTCTTCCTCTGGGCTAATTCTATCACGGACCCCCTACTCTGGCCTCTGCTGATGGACGCGGTCCTCGCTAGACATCTTACCTCACCACAAGCAGTAATTGCCGTCGCTTGGTTGCAGGTACTTCGGATATTTCCGGTCCGGGTGATCGCTGCATTGCGGTATTTCGACCCCTGCGACTTCCTCGGCTTGGGTGCCATGTTCTCACTTGGCTCCTGGGCCGGCACGAGACAATAAAGATTGCTTCAGACTTAATGTAGATTGATTTACTTTCTTTGGGCGAGAAATGTTGTCTTCATTGCAGGAGTGTTCTGAACCCTTACCGTATCGACTTGTCCCACTCATCGCTGTGCTTGCTGTACAGCCAGACGAGGCCTTCTCCGCCCACTTCCCCATTTGTGTTAGTACCCGAGTTCCTGATTGTCTGTTTACGCCTCATCGCTGTTTCGGTACATCATACGACGCAGAATTGGAAACCAAGCCTCAGGCGGAAGCTCTACGGCGTATAGCATGACGGTATATCCTTCATGACCCAGACTTGTGACCATATCCCTGTACTTCTCCATCTTGTAAATGTGCTCCTCCTCGACTCTTCATCCGTACGGGACAGTTAGCTCGATCAGTACCAACTAATGAGCCGTTGGGGAGTACACCACAGTGAGAACAGATAAAAACAGTACATAATTTTAGTGGGACACCCTGTGTAACTAGCAACAGAAGCGGGACTAGGCTGTGATGTGTGGCAGATATCAAGTGTTATTGGTCTTACGTAATCATCATTGTGATTGTGTTGTTCAGACTTGGTGCGGAAGTTTTCAATTAGTTCACCAGTGGTTCTCAATTCCTTTGTGTTGCCATGTCTTGGGATAATGTGGATCTAGGACTGACTTAAATTTCCCATTAGTTCACCAAGCGGTTCTCAACTTTTAGTGATGCTTTGTTGTCTTGGGATTATTGAAATAGGAATAACCTGGGAAACATGAAATATGAGTTAGTTGCATGTTTTTAGACAACGTCGCAATCAATCCCTCCATTTTCAGAGCAATGTTTACATATGCGAGTACTGTGGACGCAGCGGAGATCTCCATAAGCAGGCTTGATATGGTTATCTTGAACGTACAGCTACCATCTAAGCGTGATGTGTATGCTTGTGGAAGAGGCTTGTGGAAGAGGCTTGTGGAAGAGGCTTGCAGGAGAGGCTTGCAGCGTATGCTTGTAGAAGAGGCTTGTAGTGTATGTTTGTAGAAGAGGATTGTAGGGAATGCTTGTAGAAGAGGCTTGTAGTGTATGTTTGTAGAAGAGGCTTGTAGGGAATGCTTGTAGAAGAGGCTTGTAGTGTATGTTTGTAGAAGAGGCTTGTAGGGAATGCTTGTAGAAGAGGCTTGTAGTGTATGTTTGTAGAAGAGGCTTGTAGGGAATGCTTGTAGAAGAGGCTTGTAGTGTATGTTTGTAGAGAGGCTTGTAGGGAATGCTTGTAGAAGAGCTTGTAGTGTATGTTTGTAGAAGAGGCTTGTAGGGAATGCTTGTAGAAGAGGCTTGTAGTGTATGTTTGTAGAAGAGGCTTGTAGGGAATGCTTGTAGAAGAGGCTTGTAGTGTATGTTTGTAGAATAGGATTGTAGGGAATGCTTGTAGAAGAGGCTTGTAGTGTATGTTGTAGAAGAGGCTTGTAGGGAATGCTTGTAGAAGAGGCTTGTAGTGTATGTTTGTAGAAGAGGCTTGTAGGGAATGCTTGTAGAAGAGGCTTGTAGTGTATGTTTGTAGAAGAGGCTTGTAGGGAATGCTTGTAGAAGAGGCTTGTAGTGTATGTTTGTAGAAGAGGCTTGTAGGGAATGCTTGTAGAAGAGGCTTGTAGAAGAGGCTTGTAGTGTATGTTTGTAGAAGAGGCTTGTAGGGAATGCTTGTAGAAGAGGCTTGTAGTGTATGTTTGTAGAAGAGGCTTGTAGGGAATGCTTGTAGAAGAGGCTTGTAGTGTATGTTTGTAGAAGAGGCTTGTAGGGAATGCTTGTAGAAGAGGCTTGTAGTGTATGTTTGTAGAAGAGGCTTGTAGGGAATGCTTGTAGAAGAGGCTTGTAGTGTATGTTTGTAGAAGAGGCTTGTAGGGAATGCTTGTAGAAGAGGCTTGTAGTGTATGTTTGTGGAAGAGGATTGTAGGGAATGCTTGTAGAAGAGGCTTGTAGTGTATGTTTGTAGAAGAGGCTTGTAGGGAATGCTTGTAGAAGAGGCTTGTAGTGTATGTTTGTAGAAGAGGCTTGTAGGGAATGCTTGTAGAAGAGGCTTGTAGTGTATGTTTGTAGAAGAGGCTTGTAGGGAATGCTTGTAGAAGAGGCTTGTAGTGTATGTTTGTAGAAGAGGCTTGTAGGGAATGCTTGTAGAAGAGGCTTGTAGAAGAGGCTTGTAGTGTATGTTTGTAGAAGAGGCTTGTAGGGAATGCTTGTAGAAGAGGCTTGTAGTGTATGTTTGTAGAAGAGGCTTGTAGGGAATGCTTGTAGAAAAGGCTTGTAGTGTATGCTTGTAGAAGAGGCTTGTAGTGTATGTTTGTGGAAGAGGCTTGTAGTGTATGCTTGTAGAAGAGGCTTGTAGTGTATGTTTGTGGAAGAGGATTGTAGGGAATGCTTGTAGAAGAGGCTTGTAGTGTATGTTTGTGGAAGAGGATTGTAGGGAATGCTTGTAGAAGAGGCTTGTAGTGTATGTTTGTGGAAGAGGATTGTAGGGAATGCTTGTAGAAGAGGATTGTAGTGTATGTTTGGAAGAGGATTGTAGGGAATGCTTGTAGAAGAGGCTTGTAGTGTATGTTTGTAGAAGAGGATTGTAGGGAATGCTTGTAGAAGAGGCTTGTAGTGTATGTTTGTGGAAGAGGATTGTAGGGAATGCTTGTAGAAGAGGCTTGTAGTGTATGTTTGTAGAAGAGGCTTGTAGTGTATGTTTGTAGAAGAGGTTTGTAGTCAATGCTTGTAGATGAGGCTTCTGGTGAATGCTTACAGAAGAGGCTTGTAGGAGTGGCTTGTAGTGCATGCTTGTAGAAGAGGCTTGTAGAACGAACGAACAAACTTTATTTTCAAAGGGTAAACAAATTGGGCACGCAGGCCCCTCTTACATTCGGCCCTTCCAATCACTCATCTTTCGTTCATCAATAGTGTATGGTACATTCACATAGGAAGCAAATCATTGTATAAAGAATGTTGTAAACATAAACAATGCATATTACCATGTTATGAGACACATCCCCAGCTCACCCACACCATCCCCCCACCACACATCCCCCACACACAATCCCCTAACCACCCACACATACCCAGGCACACATACATGCCCCTACCCATCCACTCATCCTCCACCCACACACATTCACCCACACACACATTCCCCATCCACCCACACACAACCCAGGCACACATACATGCACCATCAGACATCACCCCCACCCACACATCCCCACCCACACACATCCTCCACCTACACACATCTCCCCATCATCCCATAACCCACACACACTCACCCACCCAACCACCACATCCACAACCACCCAGCCAAGCACACATCCTCAACCACACATCCGACAGACAGATCAGACAGACAGACAGACAGACAGACAGATAAGTAGCAGAGGCTTGTAGTGCATGTTTGTAGAAGAGGCTTGTAGAAGAGGCTTGTAGTGTGTGCTTATAGAAGAGGCTTGTAGTATATGCTTGTAGAAGCGGGCATGTAGTGTATGTTTGTAGAAGAGGCTTGTAGAAGAGGCGTATAGTGTATGCACGTAGAAGAGGCTTGTAGAAGAGGCTGGTATAAGAGGCTTGTAGTATATGCTTGTAGAAGAGGCGGGTATAAGAGGCTTGTAGTGAATGCTTATATGAGAGGCGTGTAGTAGAGGCTTTTTAAATGCGACCTTCCTTATTTGCCGTGGGCTTTATATATCGCAGAATATTTTGTCCGTTACAGTTCCAACATTTCTGCTACCACCATAAAACATTGTGCTTCATATACTACCCCTACTTCCATTGTTCCGTCCATCCATTTTTGAGTCAAACCCTACTTTTTTTTTGTCTGAATCGTTAAGGATCCCCATTCCTGCATGCGTCCAGGACGCCAGCTCTTCCTCTGGGCCTAATTCGATCACGGATACCTCCACTCTGGCCTCTTCTGATAGAACGCGGTCCTCGCTAACATCTTACCTCACAAAATCAGTATTGCCGTCGCTTTGGTTGCAGGTACTTCGGATATTCAGGTCCGGGTGATCGCTGCATTGCGGTATTTCGACCCTGCGCTTCCTCGCTTGGGTGCCTGCCATGTTCTCACTTGGCTCTGGCGGCACGAGACAATAAGAGTGCTTCAGCCTAATGTAGATTGAGTTACTTTCTTTGGGCGAGAAATGTTGTCTTCATTGCAGGAGTGTTTCTGAACCCTTACCGTATCGACTTGTCCCACTCATCGCTGTGCTTGCTGTACAGCCAGACAGGCCTTCCTCCGCCCCACTTCCCCATTTGTGTAGTACCCGAGTTCCGTGATTGTCTGTTTACGCCTCTAGCTGTTTCGGTACATCATACACCGCAGAAGGGAACCAGGCCTCAGCGGACGCTCTACGGCGTATAGCATGACGGTATAATCCGTTCTGACCCAGACTTGTGACCATATCCCTGTACTTCTCCATCTTGTAAATGTGTCTCATTCCTCGACTCGTCATCCTTAGGGACAGGTTACTCGATCAGTACCAAACTAATGAGCCGTTGGGGATTACACCACAGTGAAACAGATAAACAGTACAATAATTTTCAGTGGACACCCTGTGTAACTAGCAACAGAAGCGGACCAGCTGTGTGTGTGGCAGATATCAGTGTTATTGGTCTTAACGTATCATCATTGGATTGTGTTGTTCAGACTGGTGCGGAAGTTTTCAATTAGTTCACCATGTTCTCAATTCCTTTGTGTGCCATGTCTTGGGATAAGGTGGATCTAGACTGCTTAATTTCCCCCATTATTCACCAACGGTTTCTCACGTTTAAGTGGATGCGTTGTTGTCTGGGATTATAAATAGGAATAACCTGGGAAACATGAAATAGAGTTAGTTGCATGTTTTAGACAACGTCGCAATCAATCCCTCCATTTTCAGAGCAATGTTTACAGAGTCGAGTACTGTGGACGCAGCGATATCTCCATAAGCAGTCTTGATATGGTTATTGACGTACGCTACATCTAAGCGTGGATTTATACTTTGTGGACAGGCTTGTGGAAGCGGCTTGTGGAGGAGGCTTGCAGGATAGGCTTGCAGCGTAGTGCCCCTTGTAAAGAGGCTTGTATTGTATGTTTTTTGTAGAAGAGGATTGTGGGGATTGCTTGTAGAATGAGGCTGTAGTGTATGTTTGTCAAAGAGGCTTGTAGGGAAATGCCTTGTAGAAGAGGCTTTGTATGTATGTTTGTAGAAGAGCTTGTAGGTAATGCTTGTAGAGAGGCTTGTAGTGGATGTTTGTAGAAGGCTTAGGGATGCTTGTAGACAGGCTTGTATGTATGTTTGTAGAAGAGGCTTGTAGGGAATGCTTGTAGAAGAGTACTTGTAGTGATGTTTGTAGAAGAGGCTTGTAGGAATGCTTTAGAAAGAGGATTGTAGTGTCGTTTTGTAGAAAGATGGGCTTGTAGGGAATGCTTGTAGAGAGGCTTGGTAGTGTATGTTTGTAGAATGATGGTAGGACTGCTTGTAGAGAGGCTTTAGTGTATGTTGTAGAAGAGGCTTGTAGGTAATGTTTGTAGAAGGCCTTGTAGTGTATGTTTGTAGAAGAGGCTTGTAGGGATGCTTGTATAAGCTGGCTTGTATTGTATGTTTTTGTAGAATTACAGGCTTGTAGGGATGGCTGTAGAATCTTCCTTGTATGTATGTTTGTAGAAGAGGCTGTAGGAATGCTTGTAGAAGAAGGCTTGTAGAAGAGGGCGTGTAGTGTATGTTTTAGAAGAGGCTTGAGGGAATGCTTGTTACAGAGTGCTTGTAGTGTATGTTTGTAGAAGAGGCTTGTAGGAATGCTTTAGAAGAGGCTTGTAGTGTATGTTTGTATAAGAGCTTTGTAGTGAATGCTTGTATAAGAGCTTGTACGTGTATGTTTAGTAGAAATGCTTGTAGTGAAATGCTTGTATAATAAGCTTGTAGTGTATGTTTGTAAAGAGCTTGTAGGAATGCTTGTAGAAAGCTTGTAGTGTAATGTTTTGTGGACAAGGAAAAAAAAAGGGATTTTGAACTGCTTTGTATAGAGGCTTGTAGTGTTGTTTGTAGACGAGGGCTGTAGAATGCTTGTAGAAGAGGCTTGTAGTGTATGTTTTGTAGAAGAGTCTTGTAGGATGCTTGTAGAAGAGGCTTGTAGTGTATGTTTGTAGAAGAGGCTTGTAGGGCTGCTTGTAGAAGAAGGCTTGTGTGTATTTTGTAGAAGATGCTTGTAGGATGCTTGTAGAAGAGGCGTGTAGAAGAGGCTTGTAGTGTATGTTTGTAGAAGAGCTTGTAGGATGCTTGTTAGAAGAGGCTTGTAGTGTATGTTTGTAGAATAGGCTTGTAGGAATGCTTGTACGAAAAGGCTTGTATGTATAGGCTGTAAGACGAGGCGTGTATTGTATGTTTCTGAAGAGGCTTGTATGTTGCTTTTAGAAGAGGCTTGTAGTGTATGTTTTGGAAAGGATTGTAGGTAATGCTTTAGAAGGGCTTGTAGTGTATGTTTTTGGAAGAGGATTTGTAGGAATGCTTGTAGAATAGCTTGTAGTTGTATGTTGTGGAAGAGGATTGTAGGAATGCTTGTTAAAGAGGCTTGGTATGTATGTTTGTGGAAGCGTATTGTAGGAATGCTTTGTAGAGAAGAGTCCTTGTAGTGATGTTGTAGAAGAGTATTGTATGAATGCTTGTAGAAGAGGCTTGTATTGTATGTTTGTGGAAGAGGTTTGTAGGGATGCTTTTAGAAGAGGCTTGTGAGTGTATGTTTGTAGAAGAGGCTTGTAGTGTATGTTTGTAGAAGAGGTTTGTAGTCAATGCTTGTAGATGAGGCTTCTGTTGAATGCTTACAGAGAGGCTTGTGGATGCCTTGTAGTGCATGCTTGTAGAGAGGCTTGTAGAACGAACGACAAACTTTATTTTCAAGGGTACAAATTGGGCACCGCAGGCCCCTCTTACATTCGGGCCCCTTCCAATCACTCATCTTTTCGTTCATCAATAGTTTATGTTACATCACATATTGAAGCAAATCATTGTATAAAGAGATTTTTGTAAACATAAACAATGCTATTACCATGTTATGAACACATCCCCAGCTAACCCACCACCATCCCCCCCACACACATCCACCACACACATCCCCTCCCCCCGCACATACCAGGCACACATACATTGCCCCTACCAGTCCACATCATCTCCACCCACACACATTTAACACCACACACACATTCCCCATCCACCCACACCCAACCCAGGCCCACATACATGCACCATCCCACTTCACCCCCACCCACACATCCCCACCCACACACATCTCCACCTACACCATCTCCCCATCCATCCATAACCCACGCACACTCACCCACCCACCCACACAAAGATCCACAACCACCCAGCCAAGCACACATCCCAACCACACATCCGACTAAGACAGACAGACAACAGACAGAAGACAGACAGATAAAGTAGCATGCTTGTAGTGCATGTTTTGTAGAAGAGTCTTGTAGAAGACGGCTTGAGTGTGTGCTTATAAAGAGCTTGTAGTTATTGCTTGTAGAGAGCGGCATATAGTGTATGTTTGTAGAAGAGGCTTGTAGAAGAGGCGTAATAGTGTAATAGCACGTAGAAGAGGCTTGTAGAAGAGGCTGTGTATAGAGGCTTGTAGTATATGCTTGAAGAAGAGGCAGGTATAAGATGCTTTAGTGAATGCTATATGAGCGGCCGTGTAGTGTAGGCTGTTTTAAGAAGTCTTATAGAAGAGGTTGGTATGAATGAGGCTTGTAGTGAGGCTGAAGAAGAGGCCTTGTAGTGTGTGCTTGTGAAGAGGCTTTTAGTGTATGCTTGTACAAGAGGCTTGTAGAAGAGGCTTGTAGTGTATGCTTGTAGAGAGGCTTTCCAGTATAGCGGAGAGATGGTGAAGAAGAAGAAGAAAAGAAGAAGAAGAAAGAAGAAGGAAGAGAAGAAGAAGAATAAGAAGAAGAAGAATAAGAAGCAGAAGAAGAAGAAGACGAAGAAGAAGAAGACAAGAAGAAGAAGAAGAATACGAAGCCGAAGACGCAGAATAAGAAGAAAGAAGAAGAGAGAAAGAAGAAAAAAGAAGAAGAAGAGAAGAAGAAGAAGAAGAAGAAGAAGAAGAGAAGAAGAAGAAGAAGAATAGAAGAAAGAAGAAGAAGAAGAAGAAGAGAGAAGAAGAAGAAGAAAGAAGTAAAAAATAAACAAAAGCCGAAATCAGCTCTTAAAATTTTTCGGTTGTTTTTTTCGGTTTTTAACGCATTTTAACAGCTGCAGTCAGAATCAAAACGGACCGTGGTTGCCACGCCTGTTCGCACACACTTGAAGATAACAGGTACTTAAATATTGTTGAATTTAGAGTTTTGTATTGCTGGTCTTTTGGGGTCCCCCTTTGCAGGGGTTTGTGAGTGGAGGACATTCGATTGTATTTGTCTCGTACAATTACCCATTGACTTTATGCCGACGTCATTTCTGCGTCACGGAGTCTTCATTTGTTAAATATGATGTTCATCTTTAACATGTGAAGGGTTATATTTAGTTTATTAATATTTATGTATTGCCAGCCTATCTACGTGCCTACGTACCTGTCCTGTCTACCTGCCTACTAACTACTTATCTACCGGTCATAACTACCTGCCTACCTGCCTTACCTAACTACTATCTAGCCTGTCTAACTACCTTGCCCTACCTATTTACCTACCTACCACCTGTCTCCTGCCTACCTATCTACCTGCGTACTTATCTAACCTGCCTACCTACCTGCCCCTATCTGCCACCTATATACTCCTAATCTATATAACTATATAACCTCATTCTGTCTACCCCTCTAACTTACCTACCTACCTATATACCAACATACCTACCTAATTGTCTGCCTACCTATTTACCTATCTCACGTGTATACTACATACCTATCTCACCAACCACCCTACCTACCAACATGTCTCACTTACCTGACCTCTTCACGTATCTACCTATATACCTGGCCTATTTCACATATATATTACACATCTATCCTCCCTACCCGCCTACATATCTCATCTACCTACACATTTCACCAACCTACCTACCTTTACTGCATCGGCCAATCTACATACCCTCACCTATCTACCGACATGCCTTGCCTACCTACCTGCTTATCACCACACACACACACACAACACACACACACACACACACACACATATATATATATATATATATATATATATATATATATATATATATATCCACCCACCCACCCACCTACCTATATATTTCACCCGCCTACCTACTCTATATTTCACCTATCTACCAATCTATCTACCTATTTATCTCACCTACTATCTGCACGTCTATCTACCTACCTATCTAATTACATATCGAACCTGACTGGCACCTTGCCGTCTTGACAGACGATAGTTTGTAAAATGGAGTTATACTTATACCTCTCCATAGGCACAAAGCCTGGGCTGAGTTTAGAGACCATGTGTTGCCCATACAGCATGATCCCTCTCTCGGCCTGTCTAGTGTACGCCAGAGAAAAGGTAAACCAATACATCTGGAACAAGAAAGCTGCAGAAGCTGCCGGATCAGCAATGCAAAGCTCTAACTGTCCGCCTGTCGGAGCTTCCATCCTAGACCAGTTGCCGACCAAGGCTTAGGACCTGGTCTGCCCTGCCATGACATTCAGTCTTTAGGTTGCATTTCCTCGCACTAGGATAAGGCTTGTACCCTCCCAGTTGCGTTCCTCCCGCCCGAAGCCGTTGGCAACAATGTAGGGTGTCGGGTTTGGTAAGCGCCGCCCAACGTTCGGCGCTAACAGAAGCAGGTAGTACAGTCTACTGTCATACGGTAGCTCAGTCACATCTAACTAAGACCTGATAATGTATCTATCTACATACCTATCTTCCTATATTCCCACCTATCTACCAACTTATTTTACCAAACTACATGTCTCGCATGTTCTCACGTGGCTATATATGTTGTTGTTTTTTCTATGTGAAAGTAATATGCACAATAGATAATTGATGTACGAATAATGAGTGATTGGAACGGCCCGAATGTAAGACAGGCCTGCGTTCCCCATTTGTGATCCTTTGAGAATAAAATCCGCTCTTTCGTTCGTTCGTTCTTTCATTCTCATCTCCATCCATCCATCATGTGCCATGACGATAAGCGTTGGCGGTCATGTTTTGCCATCTCACTCGATCACCAGAGTCGTGGATCAGCTCCGTGTTTCTGTCTCGACCAGCAAAACATAGTTTTCTTAGCATCTGTAAAAGAAGTAGTTTTGCCATTGATTTCCTTCTTAGCAGTGACCATAATGGTCATGACCGTAGCCTTGTATCCAAAACCGAGATCCTCTGCCCTACCGTCGTGAAGCTGGAGACCATAACCTACAACTATCTGTCGGTTGCTCTTCAACTTCATCCATGGCTTCACGTAAACCTGATCGGGGGGGGGGGGGGGCAAACGGGTACTCCACCTTGCCCAAGGGTGTCGCATAGGCTAGCGGAGGGAAGGAGGCACCTTACCTCTCCTTTGATAGCGGATACCCCTACTCCGCCATCCTTCATTCTCCTCTACAGATTGAAAACCTAGCCTTTTCGGATAAGGGCTAATAACAACCGATTCCGTTTGATGTTTTACACGTTAAACAATTCCCGACAGTTAAAAATCACAAAGTGTAGAATTTAAGGCCACTGCTCTGGAAAAACTGCTAGGAAAGATACCCTAGCCACGAGTAGATGGAACCGTTACCTGGGATAGAATGTGCCTAGAGCAGTGGTTTCTCAACCTTTTTTGGCCCATGCACCGTATTTTTAGAATTCCATTCTACCCCCTCCCCACCCCCCCCCCCTTCGTATTTCCTCCCTATAAATCCCCCGGCCCTACACAGTATACGTTAAAAGAAAGCTAGATTTAATAATACATACTAGAACAAGTTTAGACGTCTACATAAAACGTGATTTGCGGATCTACTTACGTTATACAACGATTTCAGACAGGCGAGAAGTACAGAACCGTAAAGTATGGCGGGAAAAACAATATCAAGTAATATGTGTTTGTATTAACGCGATATTGAAATAATTTTAATTCTCCCCCCACCCCCCCCCTGGAAACCATAAAATTCCCCCCTGGGGTGGAATTCCCCACCGGTTGAAAACCTGACACTAAATGCAGGCCGAGTTGGACTCACTGGCCAATCAGATCCGTAACTGGGTGTGAGTCAAATATTTTGGTCACGTTATCTCCGTGGCGAAGAATTTATGGACGCGATTCCTAATCCCGTATACCCAGGTTCGAAACACAGCGGTGCTAGTTTTTTTTCGAAAAAAGGTATAGGTGCCGGTTGTTCAGAAAGCAATGGCAAACTACTGAACGTAAAACTTGCCGAGGAATCACGAACAGCCAAAATGCTGAGGTTGACTGCTACGTCCTGTAAAGGACATGAAACTAAAGAAACAATGTGAGAAGAAATAAATTGGAGAACTTGGTGACAACTGGCAAGATTGGGGGGAAGAAAACAAGGGGAGGTCAGTGAAGTAAATATCTGGATGGCTTGGCCACGTGGTATGGTCGAGACAAGAACACGAAGCTGATCCATGACTCTGGTGATCGAGTGGGATGGCGGAACATGGCCGCCGACGCTTATCGGCATCGCGCATGAGTAATGAATGAACTGTATGTGAGGCACTGTCCTGGAAAGAGGAACTAAGAGGAACAAGAGCAATACCACAGCCAGGAAGGAACTTTACACAACTAGGAATAATCACTGTCTCTGAGAGTTTAAAATATACGAGGATCTACTTCATTGCGCCGAGTTGTGTCCCATGTGGTCCAGTCTCTTCCGCAGTGCCACCTGCCGAAAGCGTCGCGCAAAGCACGAACTCCTCCAGAGTCTCCGAGCAAATCGCACTTGTGAACCGAGCGACGGAATTGAACCTATGACCTTCGGAGGGCGAGGCAGGCGGTGTAACCATTCGGCCACGGATACCGCGAGTTTGACGTGAATGTTGAAGAACCAAGTACCACGTCATGGGGTAAAAAATCTATACTTGAGTTCCCACCTGTCGGGCCAAGAGGGCAGGTACACCTTCCGGTAATTGCTCTTAATTATCGTTTCGGTTTTTAGAATGTTCGCTCATCATAATATTTTTAATTCACATTTTTATACCTGTAATTGTCCTAATTTCCTGTCTTCTACCCATGTTTTTTTTTTTTAAAGAACTGTTTGCATTCATCTTTTTAGTTTTGTTGTTGTTGTTGTTGTTGTTGCTTTGTTGTTTTTGTTGTTCTTGTTGTTGGTGGTGGTGGTGGTTCTTCTTCTTCTTCTTCTTTCTTCTTCTTCTTCTTCTTCTTCCTTCTTCTTCTTTTTTCTTCTTCTTCTGCTTCTTATCTTCTTCTTCTGCTTCTTCTTTTCTTCTTCTTCTACTACTACTACTACTCTACTACTACTACTACTACACTACTACTACTACTACTACTTACTACTATACTACTACTACTACTACTACTACTACTACTACTACTACTACTACTACTACTACTACTACTACTACTGCTACTACTACTGCTGCTGCTGCTGCTGCTGCTGCTGCTTATTCTTGTTCTTCTTTATCTTCTTTTTCCTCTTCTTCTTCTTCTTCTTCTTCTTCTTCTTCTTCTTCTTTTCTTTCTTTCTTCTTCTTCTTCTTTCTTCTTCTTCTGCTGCTGCTGCTGCTACTATACTACATACTATTACTGCTGCTGCTGCTGCTTCTACTACTACTACTACTACTACACTAATACTACTATACTACTACTACTACTACTACTACTACTACTACTACTGCTACTACTACTACGAGGGTAAGTTAATAAGTAAGTCACAAATGGCTGAGGAAAAATAACTAAATATGTAACAACTTGAAACCAGTTTATGTTTATACATACATTGTCCCGTTATTGCTCAATATAATTTCCACCAACATTGATGCACTTATCCCATCGCTTTATCAGTCCTCCCAAACCGGCTGCATAGAACTGGATTTCGAACACTGGATCCGATGGTGCCGGTAACTGTGGAACTATACGTTCACTAACTCCCAAGTCACAGAGGCCGGCAACAAAAAAAAGATCTTTAAGTAAATATCTGGATGGATTTACTACATGGCATGATCGTGAGAAGAACAAAGAGCTGATCCACGACTCTGGTGATCGTGTGAGATGGCGAAAACATGACAGCGAACGCTTATCGGCATGGCACAAGATGGATGATGATGATTAACATACACTGATTAGTTGGAATAAAATTGTAACTTCTCGTCCTTGACTTGCAAAGGTAAATTATAAGTACCTCAGAAGTCAGAGTGGGTTCGCCTAAGACGAGGGACACTGGTAATAGCAAAAGCTAATCCACACGAACGAACGAACGAACGAACGAAAGTCTTTATTTCAAAGGGTTAAGAATGAGCACGCAGGCCCGTCTGACATTCTGCCCCCTCTTCTCTATTTCCTCTCATACATTCTGCCAGATCAGACACTCAGCCAAAATCTGCCAGACAAATCTGCCAGACACGCAAACAATCAGCCCAGTGCACTAGCAACAGTAACAACGTGTGTATACTACGCTTGGGTTCAAGCCAGCGTACGCAACCTGGGACACAAGGCGTTTATCAAATTCGCCTGGAACCCCGCCCCTCGTCACCGCTAACAACCAGGTTTTTCACACTGAACTTAAACAGCCCTCTAATGTCAATCACGTTTTGAGGTCAGTGCTTTGCAATTAAATCAAGTGTATTCGAACCACACTCCGCCTGCGCCACGATTGAACGCCAGGAAACTCCTCAAGTGTGGATATTTTTCTGGTAAAACGCGTGTTTTTTTAATGTTTTATTTTCACACGACACACGAATTTTGGGCGGAGACCTGTCTCTTGTCTGGAAGTTGTTTTTCTATTTTTTTTTTTTTTTGGGATAATATTTTTTGGCAAAAAAAAAAATAGATAATTGATGTACGAAAATGAGTGATTGGAACGGCCCAAAAATGTAGGACACCCCCTGCGTCCCCATTTGTGATTTTTTTGAAAATAAAAATCCGCCCCCTTCCGTTTCGTTCGTTCTTTCATTTCATCTCCACCTCCCAGTGCCATGCGAAAAGCGTTGGGGTCTGTTTTGCCATTCCTCGTTTAAGGTCGTGGATCGCTCCGTGTTTCTTCTCGCCCAGCAAAAAATTTTTTCTTACACTGTAAAAGAAGGGTTTTTTGCCTTGATTTCCTTCTTAGCAGGACCATAAGGTAAATACCGTACCTTGACCCCAAACCGAGATCCTCTCCCCTACCGTCGTGAAGCTGGAGACCAAACCTACAACTATCTTCGGTTGCTCTTAAACTTCTCCAGGCTTACGTAAACCTGACGGGGGGGGGGGGGGGCAAACGGGTACTCCACCTTGCCCAAGGGTGTCGCATAGGCTAGGGGGAGGGAAGGAGGACCTTCCCTCCCTTTGATAGGGGATACCCTACTCCCCACCCCATTCTCCTCTCCAGATTGAAAACCTACCCTTTTTTTGGATAAGGGCTAAAAAAACCCGATTCCGTTTGATGTTTTACACGTTAAACAATCCCGACATTTTAAAAATCACAAAGTGTAATTTAAGGCCATGTCTAAAAATGCTAGGAAAGATCCCCTAGCCACGAGTAGAGGGAAACCGTTACCTGGGATAGAATGGGGGCCCCTAGAGCAGTGGTTCTCAACCTTTTTGGCCCATGCACCGTATTTTAGAATCCATTCTCCCCCTCCACCCCCCCCCCCTTTATTTCCTCCCTAAATCCCCCGGCCCTACACAGTATACGTTAAAAAAAAAGCTAGATTTTAAAAATACATACAGAACAAGTTTAGACGTCTACATAAAAGTGATTTGCGGATCTACTTACGTTATACAACGAAATTTTAGACAGGCGAGAAGTACAGAACCGTAAAGTATGGCGGGGAAAAAAAATATCAAGTAATATGTGTTTGTATTAACGCGATATTGAAATAATTTTAATTCTCCCCCCCCCCCCCCCCTGGAAACCATAAAATTCCCCCCTGGGTGGAATTCCCCACCGGTTGAAAACCTGACACACATGCAGGCCGAGTTGGACTCACTGACCAATGAGGCCCGTAACTGGGTTTGAGTCAAAATATTTTGATCATGTTATCTCCGTGGCAAAGAATTTACGGACGTGATTCGTAATCCCGTATTCCCGGGTTCAAAACACAGCGGTGCTAGTTTTTTTTCGAAAAAGGTATAGGTGCCGGTCGTTCAGAAGGAAATGGCAAACTACTGAACGTAAAACTTGCCCAGGAATCACGAACAGCCAAAATGTTGGGGTTGACTGCTGCGTCCTGTAAAAGACATGCAACTAAAGAAACAATATGAGAAGAAATAAACTAGAGAAATTGGTGACAACTGGCAAGATTGAGGGGAAGAGAGCAAGGGGAGGTCAGTGAAGTAAATACCTGGATGGCTTGGCCACGTGGTCTGGTCGAGACAAGAACACGGAGCTGATCCACGACTCTGGTGATCGAGTGAGATGGCGAAACATGGCCGCCCACGCTTATCGGCATGGCGCATGAGTAATGAATGAACTGGGTGTGAAGCACTGTTCTGGAAAGAGGAACTTAGAGGAAGAACAAGAGCAATACCACAGCAAGGAAGGAAATTTACACAACTAGGAATAATCACGATCTCGGAGAGTTTAAAATGCACGAGGATCGACTTCATTGCGCCGAGTTGTGTCCCATGTGGTCCAGTCTCTTTCCGCAGTGCCACCTGCCGAAAGCGTCGCGCAAAGCACGAACTCCTCCAGGAGTCTCCGAGCAAATCGCACTTGTGAACCGAGCGACGGAATTGAACCTATGACCTTCGGAGGGCGAGGCAGGCGGTGTAACCATTCGGCCACGGATACCGCGAGTTTGACGTGAATGTTGAAGAACCAAGTACCACGTCATGGGGTAAAAAATCTATACTTGAGTTCCCACCTGTCGGGCCAAGAGGGCAGGTACACCTTCCGGTAATTGCTCTTAATTATCGTTTCGTTTTTAGAATGTTCGCTCATCATAATATTTTTAATTCACATTTTATACCTGTAATTGTCCTAATTTTCCTGTCTTCTACCCATGTTTTTTTTTTTAAAAGAACTGTTTGCATTCATCTTTTTAGTTTTGTTGTTGTTGTTGTTGTTGTTGCTGTTGTTGTTGTTGTTGTTCTTGTTGTTGGTGGTGGTGGTGGTTCTTCTTCTTCTTCTTCTTCTTCTTCTTCTTCTTCTTCTTCTTCTTCTTCTTTTTCTTCTTCTTCTGCTTCTTATCTTCTTCTTCTGCTTCTTCTTTTTCTTCTTCTTCTACTACTACTACTACTACTACTACTACTACTACTACTACTACTACTACTACTACTTACTACTACTACTACTACTACTACTACTACTACTACTACTACTACTACTACTACTACTACTACTACTACTACTGCTACTACTACTGCTGCTGCTGCTGCTGCTGCTGCTGCTTATTCTTGTTCTTCTTTATCTTCTTTTTCCTCTTCTTCTTCTTCTTCTTCTTCTTCTTCTTCTTCTTCTTCTTCTTCTTCTTCTTCTTCTTCTTCTTCTTCTGCTGCTGCTGCTGCTACTATACTACTACTATTACTGCTGCTGCTGCTGCTTCTACTACTACTACTACTACTACTACTACTACTACTACTACTACTACTACTACTACTACTACTACTACTACTACTACTACTACGAGGGTAAGTTAATAAGTAAGTCACAATTGGCTGAGGAAAAATAACTAAATATGATAACAACTTGAAACCAGTTTATGTTTATACATACATTGTCCCTTTATTGCTCAATATAATTTCCACCAACATTGATGCACTTATCCCATCGCTTTATCAGTCCTCCCAAACCGGCTGCATAGAACTGGATTTCGAACACTGGATCCGATGTGCCGGGTAACTGTGGAACTACGTTCACTAACTCCCCAAGTCACAGAGGCCGGCAACAAAACAAAAGATCTTTAAGTAAATATCTGGATGGATTTACTACATGGCATGATCGTGAGAAGAACAAAGAGCTGATCCACGACTCTGGTGATCGTGTGAGATGGCGAAACATGACAGCGAACGCTTATCGGCATGGCACAAGATGATGATGATGATTAACATACACTGATTAGTTGGAATAAAATTGTAACTTCTCGTCCTTGACTTGCAAAGGTAAATTATAAGTACCTCAGAAGTCAGAGTGGGTTCGCCTAATGACGAGGGACACTGGTAATAGCAAAAGCTAATCCACACGAACGAACGAACGAACGAACGAAAGTCTTTATTTTCAAAGGGTTAAGAATTGAGCACGCAGGCCCGTCTGACATTCTGCCCCTCTTCTCTATTTCCTCTCATACATTCTGCCAGATCAGACACGTCAGCCAAAATCTGCCAGACAAATCTGCCAGACACGCAAACAATCAGCCCAGTGCACTAGCAACAGTAACACGTGTGTATACTACGCTTGGGTTCAAAGCCAGCGTACGCAACCTGGGACACAAGGCGTTTATCAAATTCGCCCTGGAACCCGCCCCTCGGTCACCGCTAACAACCAGGTTTCTCACACTGAACTTAAAACAGCCCTCTAATGTCAATCACGTTTTGAGGTCAGTGCTTTGCAATTAAATCAAGTGTATTCGAACACACTCCGCCTGCGCCACGATTGAACGCCAGGAAACTCCTCAAGTGTGGATATTTTTCTGGTAAAACGCGTGTTTTTTTAATGTTTTATTTTCACACGATCACACGAATTTTGGGCGGAGACCTGTCTCTTGTCTGGAAGTTATTTGGGACTTTCCAACTAATTAAAATATTAAAACAAAACACACATTTGGCCCCACACTGCGAAATCTGCTAACTTAAGATGGAAGGGTTGTTTTTTGTGTGTATGTGCGGCTGTTAATATGCCTTTCTGTGTGTACAACAGGTGAGAAAGATATAGGTGTGCGGCATATACACAGGTAGACAGACGGGTAAGTTGGATAGATAGATAGGAAGACAGGTGGATTTATACAAGTCGATTGGAAGACAGATACGTAAAGAGATAGGCGTAGAGAAAGATGCACTCAAGGAAATAAAAATGGTATGGAAAACTGGGAGTGGCGCATGCCGAGAGAGTATTGGAAATTGAATGAACACAAAATATAACAGCCAGTCTCAACGGAAGGGGGGAAACACCCTCGCTACCAGCAAACGTTCAAGTCTTCATCAACGAACAATAGAACTTGAATACACCGCGGGAAAACTGAAGTGTCGTCATTGATTGCTTTTATTGGATAGAGGGTAGTGTAGAAGACTTGCCTGCTGACTCCTTACCAACATAACGTCTTCACGGGGATTGTGCTGAGGTGCCTCCCTTTCCCTCTCAAGTATCAGAAATAAGAAGGGACGGTCAAGACTGGTATTAGTACGTCACATAGTTGAATGTTAGGTGGTTGTGAGTGGGATGTTGACTGGCTGCTTGTGTGTGTGTGTGAGTGTGTGCGCGCGCGCAATGCGTGTGTGTGTGTGTGTGTGTGTGTGTGTGTGTGTGAGTAAAAGCTGTTTGGTATCGACCAGTACAAAACCTTCAGTGAGACAACACCATCTATAGACGTCGCTAGTTAACAATGAGCAAACAGGCTGAATAACATCTGATAGCTCTGGAAATGTGGTTTCTGAGGAGAATCCAAAGAATACAATGGACAGGCAGAAAAACCAATGACCAAGTGCTACAAGAAACAAATGAAAATCGCACACTGATTAGAGAAATTAGACGTAAACAGTCACAATTTTATGGTCATGTTATGAGAAGAAATTAATTGGAGAACTTGGCGACAACTGGCCAGATCGAGGGGAAGGGAACAAGGGGACGGCAGAGAAGTAAATACCTGGATGGCATGGCCACGTGGCATTGTCGAGATAAGAACACGGAGCTGATCCACGACTCTGGTAATCGAGTGAGACGGCGAAACATGATTATCACGCTTATCGACATGGCACATGATGATGATGAGTTCGAGTTCTATTAACCTTTGACCTTTCATTTTTGTAAGAAGGTCAGAACTATTCCACACCATGCGGCGGTTTTTTTTTTTTTTTTTGCTAGATGGTGCCACCCCCATTTTCTATGATAGACAACTCGCCACACGATGGGTGGTGTGTCCAATATCGCATCTTTCACCTTTACTTCCCGCAGCATTTCTTGGTGACCTATTTTAGTCTGGATCGACATGAGAACCCAATTTTTGAAGAAACAAATACACAGCTTACATAGGAGTGTAAACAAATGAGCACCGTACCGGCATCTAAGCGCACTAACCACAGCCCAACCGCCGCTCGCATTGTGTGTAGGTGTCAAGTGTGGTTCTCCTAAAGCAGTGGTTCTCAACCGGTGAGGAATCCCCCCTCCCCGGAAAAATTAGGGTTTCCGGGGGGGGGGGGGGGGGGGGGGGGTTAAGAATATTTCAAGATCGCATTAATACAAGAACCAGTTACTTGATATTGTTTTTCCCTCTAAATTTTACGGTTCTGTACTTCTCACCCTAATGAAATTCGTTGTATAACTTAAGTAGACCCGCAAATCACGTTTTATGTAGATGTCTGGACTTGTTCTAGTATGTGTTATTAAATTTAGCTTCCATTTTTATGTATACTGTGTAAAGGTGGGGAGGATTTATGGGAGTAAATTCGAAATTGGGGGGGGGGGGGGAGAATGACGTTCTGAACAAATGGTAAAGGGGGGCATGGGCCAAAAAAGGTTGAGAGCCACTGTCCTAAAGACTCCAAAGTTTGATTCACATCACCACACATATATCACAAACTAGCAGGGAGGAAGAGGAAGGGAGGGCGAACTAAGCGAAGGAAACTACCAATAGTTAAGTGGGAGACGTTTTCTGTGTTGAGAAAATCCGCGACTTGATCATGGAGATCTGGAGGTCAAGTCTCGGCTCGGGACACAAGCTAGATCCATCATATCCTGTGGCTAGTGCTAATGAGTGACTGCTCGAACATTTGTTTTCTCCTCCCTGAATTCATGTTCGAGTACTATTTTACTCTAACTCGCCACAGGGTGAGTTTTATTTGTCCTCGTCTCTCAAATGGAAATATGGCATTGATCATCATCATTACCATCATGAGCTTTCCAAAATGGCGAAGATGTTGATTATCTGTCTACAGAATGTTCCTTCTGGATCAGTTCTATTGGCGGTGTTCTTCTCTGCCATCGTCTGGCATCATCAGGCATCATTTCTCTCGGCATAAATATCATGTCGGTATCTTTTGTTTTATCTCCGAGTGTTCTTCTCCCTCTATCTCCTCCTGGTACTCTTCTTTATCCTCCTCTTCTACTACTACTATTACTATTGCAGTTGCTACAATAACAGCAGCAATAACAACAACAACAACAACAACAACAACAACTACTACTACTACCACTACTACTACTACTACTACTACTACTACTACTACTACTACTACTACTACTACTACTACTACTACTATCATCACTACTACAGCAATTACTATAACTGCTGCTACTAAAACTGCTATTACTACTTTGAGTACTACTACCGCTATAACTACTGTTACTAACACTACTATTACTACTACTACTATAACTACTACTATTATAACTACTACTACTATAACTACTATTACTAACACTACTATTATTACTACTACTATAACTACTACTACTACTACTATTATAACTACTACTATTATACTATACTATAACTACTACTACCCAAACAATTATACAGCCTAATGCAGTGTTTCCCATCGTGGGGCCCACTCCCCACAGGGGGCAATTCGATTGTTAAGGGGGGCAATTCGAAAATGGAAGAAATCCGCTGGATATAACAAAACGGGGAGACTTGAGACTGAAGTTAACTAAATTGGAACCTGACATAAAATCTCTTTGCAGCAAGCATCAAGCGCAAGGATCTCACTAAATTTAAATACTAAATAATTACTAATAATTAAAATAATATAGAAAAATCTTTCATTAAAATTATTGTGTACTTGAATTGCAGTTCTCCATTATCTTCTACTTCTTCAGCATTCCGAGCCATTGAGGTTCTTTGCTGCAGATACAAGCCGTCTCCATTCGTCTCTCTGGTTGACCTTCTCTTGCCAGTCGCTGATTCCAAGTGCTTGTAGGTCTGTATATATATTATCTCTCCACCGTCTTCTTGGTCTACCTCGGGGTCTACGGTCATTTATTTCCTGAGTGTAAGCGAGTTTTGTTTCCCTATCTTTCATTCTTTCTATATGCCCCAGCCAATGCAGTCTATTAGCCTTCATGATACCAGTGATTAGCGGGGACTTAAACAAACGGGGACTTAAATAAACGGGGACTTAAAGTCTTTGTTACTCCTTCTTTTCTACTCTCCACTTTGTGTATCCCTAATGGGCCCAAAGATGCGTCTTAAAACTTTGTTCTCAAAGGTTTGTAACAAGGCTTCGTCTCCTTTAGTTGTACTCCAGGTTTCAGAGCCATACAGCACAACTGGTCTAATCAGTGTTTTGTATATTGTAGTTCTCCATTATATGTTTTGAAAATTTACTTACTGTGTTTGCTCAATAATTTCCTAGTGATGTCTTCCTAAAACCTATCATTCAAGTTTCTTTAGAGAACATTTCAATTTTTGAATATTAAAAATAATGTATATGTTGGGGGGGGGGGGGGGGCGGGATAAGAATTTTAGAAAGGCTTGGGTGGGGCATAGCACAAAAAAGGTTGGAAAACACTGGCCTAGTGGCACAGAGCGGATGGGAATTTTCCAGCTGCACCACCTGGTAGTAGAAGTAGATGCCGGACGGGAACATCCCCAAAAGCACCTCTTAAGATTAGATGGAGAACAGATACTTTTATATTTTGGAACTGCATCTCCTCCTGGTAGAATACGGACGGGAAATTCCCAACCACACCTCCTGGTGGTAGAGGACGGACGGGAAATTCCCAGCAACACCTCCTGGTGGTAGAGGACAGATGGGAAATTCCCAACCACACCTCCTAGTAGTATACAACAGAAGGGAAATTCCCAGGCACATCTCCTAATGGTAGAAGACAGGCGGGAAATTTCCAACTACACCCTAGTGGTATATGACAGAAGGGAAATTCCCAGCTAATCTCCTAGTGGTATATAGCTGAAGGGAAATTCCCAGCTAATCTCCTAGTGGTATACGACAGAAGGGACATTTCCAGCTAATCTCCTAGTGGTATACGACAGAAGGGACATTTCCAGCTAATCTCCTAGTGGTATACGACAGATGGGAAATTCCCAGCTAATCCCCTAGTGGTATACGACAGAAGGGAAATTCCCAGCTAATCTCCTAGTGGTATACGACAGAAGGGACATTTCCAGCTAATCTCCTAGTGGTATACGACAGAAGGGACATTTCCAGCTAATCTCCTAGTGGTATACGACAGAAGGGAAATTCCCAGCTAATCCCCTAGTGGTATACGACAGAAGGGAAATTCCCAGCTAATCCCCTAGTGGTATACGACAGAAGGGAAATTCCCAACTACACCTTCTAGTGGTATATAGCAGAAAGGAAATTCCCAGCTAATCTCCTAGTGGTATACGACAGAAGGGACATTTCCAGCTAATCTCCTAGTGGTATACGACAGATGGGAAATTCCCAGCTAATCCCCTAGTGGTATACGACAGAAGGGACATTTCCAGCTAATCTCCTAGTGGTATACGACAGATGGGAAATTCCCAGCTAATCCCCTAGTGGTATACGACAGAAGGGAAATTCCCAACTACACCTTCTAGTGGTATATAGCAGAAGGGAAATTCCCAGCTAATCTCCTAGTGGTATAGACAGAACACTACCGCAACACAAGCGGACTGATAACACACAGAAATGGACAAACAGCAGTCTGTTAGAGCGAGCAGACAGAACCAGAAATGATAAATCCATGTTGGGGATCCATTACAGCCAACCTTCACTGTGGAGATGACACTTGATTGAATAAGAGGTGACTCGAATATAAAAGAACAACTGACCAAAAAAACATAATAAGATGGCAAAACAATGGTAAGAACTATGATGGTGTAAATGTTGGTGGAATTACTTCACTTACGCTTCCGTATAAGAAAGAGTCCCACAAAGCATAACCCCCGTAGCTCCAGCGACGACCCCGAAGAAGTCTAAAAAAATTGCACTCATCAACCGTATGAGGTTGGTCGGACTTAAACCCACAACCTTCGAAGCGAGAAGTAGACGTTTTAACCAATTTGCCACGGACACCCACACCCTCTTGGTTTTACATTTCATCTCAATTAGGCTTCTGAACTGTAGTGGCCAGGGTCGTGCCTCGCCAACTCTAAATGTATAATCATTTAATGGGCAATTATTTACAACCTTGGACATTGAAAAAATTGCATTTCAAAATGCATTTTGAAATCTCTAAAAAAAATCTCGGGACACAACAAAATAAAACTTAAATTACTCTTAAATGATTTTATGAAATTTGGTGATGCTGTTTCTATATCTACACATTAAAAAAAAATTCATAAGGAACGATTTATAAATATTGACGCTGGGCAAAAAAAAATTCATTTTGGCATGCACTTTATCGGTCTCTGTGGCTAAAGGGCTTGCGAACGCGGTTTGTGAGCCCGTATACCCGGGTTCGAAACACAGCGGTGCTGGTTTTTTCGAAAAAGGTATAGGGGCCGGTCGTTCAGAAAGCAATGGCAAACTACTGAACGTAACACTTGCCTAGTACATCAACAGCAGCTGAAAATGCTGGTGTTGACTGCAACGTCCCGTAAGGGATACACAACAAAATGAATTAAATTTTTAGAAACTCTAAAAATCTGGGAAAGAAACAACAAAAGCCTAGTGTCAAATGGTCTTATAAAACTTGGTGACCAGTTCTTTTCCACGCCGTCTCTACAAATACAAAAGTTTAACCAGGAACGATTTACAAACACTGACGCTGGAAAAATTCATTTTAACATGCATTTTGAAATCTCTAAAATCTGGCAAGAAAACAACACGCACAAAAACCTTTTCCTTTCGCGTGAGTGCGGAAATGGAGCGTTATTTTACTTCAGGATGCGCTCTATACGTGCTTGGAAGTAATAATACGAGGTTTTTGTTGCAGGGTTTCCTATAGCGAGGTTTAATGTCTTCAAATACGTCACGGACATATCTCGATAATCTGTAGACGATATCGGGGATCCGTCTCCCGCCCTGCTGAGAATTTCGATCTAACTTTGCCAGATTGTGCGCAGATTTTCGGATAGACCAGCCAGTGTTGTGTCCCCCTGCTATTAGCAAGTCCATTTCCGAAATGAGATAATCACGTGGTAGGGTTGGAGTAATGGCGGCTGGCGTGTTTGCCAGGATTAGCTGGATGCTGTCTTTCTTGTCTGTTTAAATGGTAGCCGTGTGCTTCGTTTGTTTCTTTACTGCCGTTGCGTGCTACACTAATGGTGACACTAGACTTGTATTGTTTTTGTGAGTTTTTTTTAAAAATCTGTTTTTGTTATTCAATCGATTTTCATGTGCAGTACTTTCTCCCTCTCACGCTAAGAAAACTTAGCCGTGTGCCCTATACATGACGTCGCGGTCAACCTCATCATTTTTATCTTTGATTTACCAAGCAATTTTATGTTCAGCAGCTTGTGGAAGATTGATTTATGGACGGTCGACGCCTCATCAATCAATCAATCATGTGCCATGCCGGAAAGCGTGGGCGGTCATGACTCGCCATTTCACTCGATCACCAGTGTCGTGGATCAGCTCAGTGTTCCTGTCTCGTTCATGCCATGTGGCCAAGCCATCCAGGTATTTTCCTCTCGGTCTTCCTCTTGGTCTGTTCCCTTCGATCTTGCCAGTTGTCACTAAGTTCTCCAATCCATTTCTTCTCATAACATGTCCAAAAAAATGTTTCTGTCTACGTCTAATTTCTCTAATCAATTTACGATGTTCATTTGTCTCCTGCAGTACTTGGTCATTGGTTTTTCTAACTGTCCATGGTATTCTTTGCATTTTCCTCAGAAACCACATTTCTGCAGCCATCAGATGCTTTTCAGCTTGACTGCACATTGTCCAAGTTTCACATCCATACAAAAGAACAGGCTCTATGTATCCCCTCAACACTCTTTTTCTCGTTTCAATTGACATTTTTTTATTGGTCAGAATGTTTTTCATCTTGCTAAAGGCTACTTTCGCCATGGCGATTCTTGTTCTAATCTCTTCAAGGCATCTCCCATCAGATGTTATGACTGTTCCAAGATAATTGTACTGATTCACTTGTTGAAGAATATTTCCATTTACTTGTATATTACATTGTGGCACTTCTTCCTTCCTAGTGACGACCATAACCTGAGTCTTTTTACAATTTAATTCTAACCCCAGTTGCTCACTGTGTACAACAACCGCATCTACTAATTGTTGCAGGTCCTGCGCATTGTCTGCAATTAATACTGTATCATCTGCATATCTAATGGTATTGATGTTTCGTCCTCCAATGCTGATTCCATTTATATCCTCTACATTTCTGAAAATATCTTCACTGTATAGGGAAAAAAGATCTGGAGACATCACACATCCCTGCCTAACACCTCTCTTAATTGGCTGATACTGTCCCACTTCATTATCAATCCTTATTGCAGCTTGTTGTTTCCAATATATGTTTTTTATAAGTCTAATGTCTTTCCCATCAATTTGTAGATCTGCAAGCATATCCACCATGTTGACATGTCTAACTCTATCAAAAGCCTTTGTATAGTCAATAAAGCAAAGATGTATATCCTTGTTTATTTCTATAGCACGTTCAATAACTGTTCACAGCATATATACAGCATTTACTGTACCCTTTCCTTCTACAAACCCACATTGTTCTTCCCCTATTTCAGGTTGTATCTTCTTCCTCACTCTTTGCATGATAATTCTTAGCAAAATCTTTGTGATGTGACTCATTATACTAATTGTTCTATGTTGATCACATTCCAAGGTTCCTGATTTCTTTGGGATTGCAATAAATACAGAGTTACGCCTCATACTATCTAAATCAACGCAAAGCGAAATGCTTCCAAATCTCCCGAGACTATTTTGACCTCTTAACCCTGTATGCCAGGGAACTGCAAAATGCGTTAACTGCCCCTAACCCACAGAAGTCTATAGCAACTAAAGGACCATTGTTACAAGCATTGAGGGCCCTGATATATGGTGCTCGTCTCGTAATTTTAGAGGCCGATCGAGGCACGGTCTTTAAAAACGGGTTTCAACGGGCAAGATGGTGGGCTAGGTTCTCTGTCTACTGTCGTGAACTTGAGGATGTGACTTACAATTGTCTGTCGGCTGTTCTGGGGCTCAGTCTGGCACTTTATCCAATGTCTGTCTGTCTGTCTGTCTGTCTGCCTGTCTTTCTATCCGTCTATCTGTCCCTCTGTCTGTCCGTCCTTTGTATGTTCCTCTTACTGTCAGTCTGTCTCCGTGTCTGTCTGTTTGTCTGTCTGTCTGTCTCTCTCTCTTTCTATTTCTCTATCTGTTTGTATGTCCCTCTCTCTGCCTGTCTGTCTCTCTGTCTGTTTGTCTGTCCCTCTGACCGTCTATCTGTCTGTCCCTGTGTCTATCTGTCTTTTTGTTTGTCCCTCTGTCTGTGTGATCCTCTATATGTCTGTCTGTCCTTCTGTTTGTTTGTGTGTCTGTCTGTCCCTATGCCTGTCTGTCATTTTCTCTGTCTGTCCTCTGTCTGTCCCTTTGTTTGTCTGTCTGTTCTTCTCACTGTCTGTCCCTCTGTTTGTCTGTCTGTCTGTCTGCCTATATGTCTGTCTACCTATTTGCAAGCCGCGGTGTTATTCGAGAGCTTGTCAGCAAACATTACAATCTGTGTCTTAGAATTATCTCCACTCGATGCCAGGAAGAAACTCCGCCACCTGGTGTCAGTCAACCACCAAGGTTACATAACTCCGCCACCTGGTGTCAACCAACCACCAAGGTTACATAACTCCGCCACCTGGTGTCAACCAACCACCAAGGTTACATAACTCCGCCACCTGGTGTCAACCAACCACCAAGGTTACATAACTCCGCCACCTGGTGTCAACCAACCACCAAGGTTACATAACTCCGCCACCTGGTGTCAACCAACCACCAAGGTTACATCGCCACCTGGTGTCAACCAACCACCAAGGTTACATAACTCCGCCACCTGGTGTCAACCAACCACCAAAGTTACATAACTCAGCCACCTGGTGTCAACCAACCACCAAGGTTACATAACTCCGCCACCTGGTGTCAACCAACCACCAAGGTTACATAACTCCGCCACCTGGTGTCAACCAACCACCAAAGTTACATAACTCCGCCACCTGGTGTCAACCAACCACCAAGGTTACATAACTCCGCCACCTGGTGTCAACCAACCACCAAGGTTACATAACTCCGCCACCTGGTGTCAACCAACCACCAAGTTTACATAACTCCGCCACCTGGTGTCAACCAACCACCAAGGTTACATAACTCCGCCACCTGTTGTCAACCAACCACCAAGGTTACATAACTCCGCCACCTGGTGTCAATCAACCACCAAGTTTACCTAACTCCGCCACCTGGTGTCAACCAACCACCAAGGTTACATAACTCAGCCACCTGGTGTCAGCCAACCACCAAGTTTACATAACTCCGCCACCTGGTGTCAACTAACCACCAAGGTTACATAACTCCGCCACCTGGTGTCAACCAACCACCAATGTTACATAACTCCGCCACCTGGTGTCAACCAACCACCAAGGTTACATAACTCCGCCACCTGGTGTCAACCAACCACCAAGGTTACATAACTCCGCCACCTGGTGTCAACCAACCACCAAGGTTACATAACTCCGCCACCTGGTGTCAACCAACCACCAAGGTTACATAACTCCGCCACCTGGTGTCAACCAACCACC
Organism: Cepaea nemoralis; assembly: GCA_014155875.1. Taxonomy (NCBI): domain Eukaryota; kingdom Metazoa; phylum Mollusca; class Gastropoda; order Stylommatophora; family Helicidae; genus Cepaea; species Cepaea nemoralis. The sequence goes on along the minus strand of JACEFZ010013585.1, from coordinate 43,942 downwards.
AAGGTTACATAACTCCGCCACCTGGTGTCAGCCAACCACCAAGGTTACATCGCGACCTGGTGTCAACCAACCACCAAGGTTACATAACTCCGCCACCTGGTGTCAACCAACCACCAAGGTTACATAACTCCGCCACCTGGTGTCAACTAACCACCAAGGTTACATAACTCCGCTACCTGGTGTCAACCAACCACCAAGGTTACATAACTCCGCCACCTGGTGTCAACCAACCACCAAGGTTACATAATTCCGCCACCTGTTGTCAACCAACCACCAAGTTATATAACCACAGTTAGCTATTTGAGTATATGCTCGTCTTTTACATGACGTCGCAGTCAACCCCAGAATTCATGGGCTGCTTCTGATTTTCTTGCCAACTTTACTTTCAGTAGTTTGCTATTCCTTTCTGAACGGCCCATGCTCATACAAATCTTAAAATAAACGCAATGCCAACTTCTTCCCAATCGCCGCTGTCTTCCAACCCGTTATAACAGGATTCTAAAACTATGTTCACTACCCCTCAACCACAGACACGAACTCGTAGCCACAAAGGTCTCTAAACTGCTATTCACATCAACAAAAGAAGCGGATCTAACCAGCGGAAACATTCATTAAGTGAACAGGAGTACAATCAACGCAAGATCGACAAGTTAGAATCGATTTTACCAGGCCGTTGCAAACAGGGAGAGGAAGGGAGTGGGAGCCGGGAGAGGGTGACAATAAAAGTATGCAAGCAAACACAAAAATCAAGACAATTTCACAGGAAGCAGATCGATACGGGGGTAAAGAAACAGATTCACCGTGGTAAGGGGAGTGGGTGGGTGGGACAGTGTGACTAACAGACGCGGGAATACATAGGGATGTTTGGTTGTGAGGGTATGTGGGGGTGGTTATGTGGTGTTTGGTGGGTGTGTTTGGTGTTTGATGTGTGGTGTTTGGTGTTTGATGTGTGGTGTTTGTTGTATGGTGTTTGATATGTGGTGTTTGGTGTTTGATGTATGGTGTTTGATGCGTGGTATTTTGTATTTGATATGTGTATTATTGTTTGGTGAAATAAGTGGAATGTGGTCTTTGGTGCTTAAAATGTGATGTTTGGTGCTTGATATGTGGTGTTTGCTGTTTGATATGTGGTGTTTGCTGTTTGATATGTGGCGTTTGGTGGTTTATGTGTGGTGACTGATGTTTGATATTTGATATATGTGGTATTTGATATGTAATGTTTGGTGTTTAATTTGTGATGTTTGATGAGGAGTATGTGGTAGGTAGGTAGGTAGGTAGGTAGGCAGGCAGGCAGGCAGGCAGGCAGGCAGGCAGGTAGGTAGGTAGGTAGGTAGGTAGGTAGGCAGGCAGGCAGGCAGATAGGTAGGTACTACGTACGTACGTACGTACGTACGTATGTAGGTAGGTAGGATTTGATGATCAGGCAGATAGACTGACAGGTA
>JACEFZ010013585.1:0-37500 GCA_014155875.1 Cepaea nemoralis | reverse complement strand
GCCACACGGGTAGATGGTTTAGGGATGTATGGATGGATGGACACACGGGTAGATGGTTTAGGGATGAAGGTGTAGATGGGATATTTTATGGATGAATGGCTGTGTGGATGAGCGGGGGTAGAAGGGTAAGTTGATCAATGGACGGATAAAAGGATTGAAGGGTAAATGGATGACTGGATAAGTAGATGGATGGGTGGTTAAATCGGTGAATGGATGGACGGATTGATGGAAGAAGGATGGATGAATAGGTGGATGGATGAGTTGATAGCTAGGTGGATGGATGGATGGATGGATGGATGGATGGATATATTTCTGGATCAATTTCTTACTCACAAGTTATCTTATGACATCCCCAGTGTCCAAGTACAGGACCTAAACTAAAACACCCGTGTACACGCTGTGGAGAGTATGTGTACACGCTGTGGAGGGTATGTGTACACGCTGTGGAGGGTACGTGTACATGGTGCCAGCGCTATATTTCTATAGACCAATCAGCGCTCGGCGGGTCACGTGGTGTATCACAGCGGCCGCCGTAGCTTCTCATGGCATTTCTTGGTACCCATTTAGTATATAACAGGGGGGGGGGGATGCACCAAGAAGGAAAGGCTCTGCACTGCACAGAGGAGGAGTGTGTAATTGTCTGTGTTTCGCTAGTCTTGTTGCTTGCACATGGTGTATTTTTAATGACTGTGCAGTGTTTTGAAAATATTGCCGGTCCAAGTTTTGTATTTACCTATTATGTTGCATGAACTTTACAGAGGGTGAATATAAAACTTAGGCCGGCAATATTTTCAAACACTGCACAGTCATTGAAAATACACCCTTTACTAACGCCATATTTGATTTCTTCAATGCCTTTTTTTACTCCGTCTAACCAACTCATTCAGAGTCGTCCTACTGCCTTGTATCCCGATATTCTCAATCTTGTTCGGTTCTAACTAAATGTTCCAACTATTTAATTCTCTGGTGTTCTATAAAGTAAAAATAGTATAATAGATGCCTTTCCTTCACTGTATTTCTCTTTCTTTCTCTTTGTTGCGTCTTATTTTTGTAGCTGCGTATCTCATGCATCTCATCTTACATAATATTACCTTTTTGTATGTATGTAGATATTTTAATGTTTTATGATATGCACGCATAATATGACGTCAGATAATTTTGCAAATCCGTATTTCTTCAACAGATATCTGGTCAAAGATTACGGAGTCTGACTGCAAGTAGCAGCTTTGAATTTCAAATTCACAAGACGAGGAATCGGAAAGAAACTATACCCAGCCTAACCTCCAGCTCTCGATACGTCATCTGACGATACCGAGATAACTAAGGGCTAGCAGAGGAATCGATTTCCCCCGTTATTTAGTGATTACGAATCCATCATCTTGTCTTGTCTAATCTGTAGGCAACCTTTTATCAGAAAATTTGGGTTCGTGAAAGGACAAAATTGGGCCACGCCGATCAAGTCTACATTTTCTGCAGCAGAGGTTTAATCGGGAGGAGAGAAGAAGAAGTGTTTGAGAGATAGATGTTGATAGAGGCACATTAATATCTGATATTGTACGATCTTGGTGGCGGAAGGAGACAAGAAAGAAGTCCGGCTGAATGAAACTGCCAATCATGTGTGGTGGTTGCTGTCAACGCGAAAAAGTAAGAATTACTTGGTCTATGTTTGTGCCTGTCAGTTTGTCTGCTCTATCTATCTATCTATCTATCTATCTATCTATCTATCTATCTATCTATCTATCTATCTATCTATCTATCTATCTATCTATGGGGGGTTGCGTGGTCTCGAGGTATGGTGTCCGCCTCGAGTACTGGAGGTCTCGGGTTCAAGCCCCGGTGAGGGCCGGGATTTTTTTCACGTGGACTTCTAGTAATAAAATTTCACCTGGTCTCTGGGTAGTGAGATCGGACGCCCGTGTGTATTGTTGCGCACGTAAAAAATCCCTTGGCAGTTGGAAATCGAAAAAGAGTAGTTAACGGCGCCGCCCGGGCAAAATTTCGAGTTAAAAATCTACCCAAAGTATTTCAAGATCCTCGCCGGTGCTACGGAGTTCGTGCACTGAGCTGAGTTTCTCCAGACTCAGGTTTGAGCTAGGAGAAGAACGGAGCACTTATGGGTTACACCCGTTTGCCGTGATGTTGATCCATCGACTAAACTAAACTAAACTAACTATCGATCTATCCATTCATCCGGCTGGCTGGCTGGCTGTCTGTCTGCGTATCTATCTACCTATCTATCTACCTATTTATCTACCTACCTATTTATCCGTCTATCTATCTATTAACCCATCCATCCAGCTAGCTAGGTAGCTGTCTGCCTGCCTGCCAAACAACTAGGCAAACAACTAAGAATATTACATATCCTGAAGCCTAGGATAGACTTATACAAAACGAGCTTAGCGTATCCCGCAACTCAGCTGTGGAACCTCTCCCGCAAGAATTCAAAGACACCACCAATGCATATAGATGTGGAAGACAGACATATAGACAAAGAGGCAGGCAGGCAGGCAGGCTAGCAGGCAGAGGTTTAGCTGAGCTGAGTTGATTGAGTCAAGAATCGACCTCACAGCACTCAGGCCATTCTCATAGGTTCTCCTCCCTCATCTTCAACAGTCAGCGAAGAGTCCGAGTACTAATTATACCAGCTGCCGTCTGATTATGTCCCCGTCTGGTCTCTATTCGGAGATTGGCCAGATCCTATGGTCACTCCCTGCCCGAACCATTCTCTCCCTGCCGCCATGATTGATCAGTTCTTCTACGCTGTACAGGCGATCCCAAAGGATCCTGGTGGGGTGTGGGGGTGGGTGTGGGTGAGGTGTGGGGGGGAGGGTAGTTTGAAGACAGAGAGACAGAAATAGAGAGGGAGATATACAAACAAAGCCAGAGAGATTATACAGACAGACACAAACAGGGAGAGAGATATACAGACTGAGCCAGAGAGAGTGTACAGACACAAATAGAGAGAGATATACAGACAGGCAAAAACAGAGAGAGTTTACAGACAGACACAAACAGAGAGAGTATACAGACAGACACAAACAGAGAGAGTATACAGACAGACACAAACAGATAGAGTATACAGACAGACACAAACAGAGAGAGTATACAGACAGACACAAACAGATAGAGTATACAGACAGACACAAACAGAGAGAGATATACAGACAGACACGCCAATGTGAGAGACACCGAGAGGGATATACAGACTGGCATAGAGTGAGACAGAGAGAGAGAGAGAGAGAGAGAGAGAGAGAGAGAGAGAGAGAGAGAGAGAGAGAGAGAGAGAAACACACAGACAGATGATGACGATAAATAACACCCCTCTTCCCTCCCTGCCACCCAACTCCCCCACACAGACCGTATCTCGCCATCTCCAGACACAGAAATGACGGCGCGGCCGCATCTCCAAATCACCATCTTCTAGTTTCTCAGGTGAAATTGCTATCAGCTGGTATTTGCTCACCTGCTACAGGTAATCCAACCTGCCCCAACATTTCACATCGTTTCTTAAATCATGACAGCTGCTAGGCCATGGCGGGGGAGCGGGGTTTGATTCTAAACCAACATTTCACTAAACTTTTCTTTTAAATGACAAGGAATAAAACCTGAAGACACACCTGTCTTCTATAAATAAACAATTCATTTTATACGTTGGAATTAAAACACAATTTCATTCTTGGGATGCAAAGTGCTTATCTGTCTGTCTGTCTGTCTGTCTGTCTGTCTGTCTGTCTGTCCGTCCGTCCGTCCGTCTGTCCACCCATCCATTCATCCATCCATCCATCTAGCTATCCAGCTAGCTAGCTATCTGTCTATCCATCCGTCCACCCATAAATCCATCGATCGATCGATCGATCTATCCATCCACCCATACGTCTGTCTGTCTGCCTATCTATCTGTCTATCTATCTATCTATCTATCTATCTATCTATCTGTCTGTCTTCTGTCTGTCTGTCTGTCTGTCAGTCTGGCTATCTATCTGTGTGTCTGTCTGTCTGGTTATCTATCTGTCTGTCTGTCTGGTTATCTATCTGTCTGTCTGGCTATCTATCTGTCTCTCTGTCTGTCTGTTTGTCTATCTGTCTGTCTAGCTAGCTAGTTATCTACAGTATGCCTGTCTTTCTGGCTATCTATCTGTATGTCTGTCTGTATATCTACCAACCTACCCTTTCCCTACCCACCAAAACAAACCATCGAGATAGGCAGACAAACAGACAGACAGACATGTGTGCAAGCGGACAGATAGATAGACAGATTTAAATCTACCACAGAACATAAATATTTTAACCGTTTCATCCATCTCCCGTGTTAATTATCCTACTAATTTACTTGTTTCTGTTTCCCCAGTCTGTGTTGTTGTGTACACAGGATTTAAACCCGCGATTGTTAAACACTCCTTTGTTTATTTTACCTCAGCCGTTGTTGTCTCACCTGGTTTAGTAATTACCTTTTCCTCTTCATCCCTTGCCGCTGATCTGTCTTTGCCATTTGGCTTCTGTAAATTTTTGCCTTCTCTAGGTTTGGCTAACAATTCTGCTTATTACCTGCACACTGCGAACTATTTCCTGTTCTTGTCCGTCCTGAATTGTTTTGGTATTTTCTGCGGTTCAAATTGGGCACACGTGTACAAGACATATAAACATCCCGCTCTAGGTAGACGAACACAGGTATTTTAATATCAACTATGTATCATCATCATTTGCGTGTTCGAGAGGTGTATCGCGCTCGCGCTTAAACTTCCTTACGCTGATGGCGGTGTAGTGGGTGCATGCCACACACGGCTCAGTTGAGCTTTAACGTTGACTTCTTGTTCAGAAAGCTATACTACCTACTTGAGTAGCAGTGTAGACAAAGGGGTGGGACAGATAAAGATATGAGAATAAACATACTCTAAGCTATAGGAGCTTCTATAGCACTGGGAAATGTGTGAAAGTCAAAAACATTAAAATTGACACACAACTTTGAATATTTAGTTCTGACGTTAAATCTGTACTACGAGGAAGGCTAACCTCATTAAAAAAATGCCTGCTGAAGTCGGAAGTGCCGTCCTACGGGTGGCAAACTAAAAATTGGCACTACGCATTTACGTCCGAGTGAAACGTCTCGTCCAAATGTCTCTCGTGCTAGGAACAGCTCTGACTACCTAGTTTCCGAATGCCGCTCTTGTTCGGAACAGCTCTGACTAGGTAGTTTTCCGAATGTCTGTCGTGCCTATCTATCTGTATATCTGACGGGCGCAACGACAAGCACATGTCCGAAAACTCGCTGAGTGGATACCGTCTGCAGACCTGTCTGGTTTGTGCGGGAACGGCCTGGGGCGAACGAAATGCCCAATATATTGAAGTGAGGAATTAAAGCAGCCATGAGCAGGACGTGACGATTCCCTCGGTGAGCCCAGCACCAGAGCGTTATGTGTCGGCTCTGCAATTATGGAAGCCACCCAGGATGGCGGAAAATGCTATGGACTGTCCCTGCCTTCATTTGAGGGATGACCGTGCAGTCTTCGACTGTTCCAACTTGACCAGCTGGGATGTGGACAGTACCACAAAAGTGAGAGTCTCCCAGTATTGCTAACCTGGTCAAAAATGCACGCTAAAAGTCGGATGTGTTGGCCTAAGGGTTTCGACCCAAGGGTGTCTTACCAGACACACCGCAATCACATCTGAAAAAACACTCCGGATGAACGCAAAGAAGAAGAAGAAATCTGTACTACTGTATGCATCATAAACATAGAGAACAGTGAAAACCATTACAACTAAACTGCACACATTCACTTATTGTGCCTGCGCAAAACAGAAGCAATTTTTTTCTCTCGCTTGCTCGCTTTGAACTCAAGCGTAGTCCATACACACTACTTCTGGTAGTGGTGGACTGAATTTTGTGTGTGGGTTATCTTTCCCTATTAATATTGTCCCCCGCCTTCATGTGAATCCACTCCGACTTCAGAGGTACTCGTAATTTACGTCCCCAAATCAAGGACGATTTGTCAAAATTTTAGTCCAACTGTCCATTGTAGGGGTTGAACCCCTTAAGTTGGGAAAAGCACACCAGATGTTTGAGAACACGCGTCCTTATTCATTCGGCCATGCTGACCTGCAAAGAAGGCATAAAATGGTATGCCAACATCACCAATGTAGAGCTCATGGACAGAACTGGACAAATACCAATGAACCAAGAGGTGATTGAAACACGCTGGCCCTAGATAGGGCACACATTGAGAGTAGTGTGACTAGACATGTCTCACTCTCGAACCCACACGGCAACAGAAATAGAGGAAGACTTAAGAACTCACTGAGAAGAGGAAGAAGACGAGACGAAGAAGAAGAAGAAAAGGGAGAAGAAGAAGAAGAAGAAGAAGAAGAAGAAGAAGAAGAAGAAGAAGAAGAAGAAGAAGAAGAAGAAGAAGAAGAAGAAGAAGAAGAAGAAGAAGAAGAAGATGACGACGAATAAGAAGAAGAACGGAAGTAAGTAGAGGATCTGACCGACACTCAAGACTCCGAGGAAATGCCAGACGGACAAATAATAATCACATAATCAGACTGGTACTGGTACGATCAATAGTGGGACTCTTCGCTGGCTGTTGCAGATGGAGATGAAGCAAGCATGAGAATATCCTGAGTGCTGTGATGTCTCGCCTCAACGTAGCTCAACTCAATCTAGTATATGTATAACATAGCCATACACAGACACTAACCTTTGGACCTAATCTCTTCGAATGATGCAGCAACATGGTTGGCTCTCCACATGCAGACAAAATGTGAGTTCATGTCACATTTACGAGCGCGCATTGTCTTATCTTCATGGGAAATAAACAAAACGCAAAGAACAGAAACGATATTAGGATAGAAAGATACAGAATAAAAGAAACGAGATAAAAGATCGCTCCTTGATAAAAATAAAACCACTCTGATAGAATGCAACATACATCTTTTGTTTGCCGTACTAATAGACACCATGCAGTGACACTAATGGAACACGGGACGCAATTTGCAGATAAAGTAGACTACGCCGCCGTGCTGATAGTCTTCATATCCTAGCAACTGTTTGTCTATTCGTACGTGTTCCGGTCTAGTGTGCTGTCGTCATGTAATTATCTGTTGTAAGTTGGCTTGACATTTACAGGTCTCTAATATTTAAGGTATAAGAGGTAATATCAAACAATAAAGGGCTTTAAAAACCTTAGGTTTCACTTCATTACACCGGATTTATCCCATATGGTGCTGTCTCTTTCTGCTGAAATCGTGCCATAGAGTATGAAATCCGTAGCTTCCGTCCGAGAAAATTGCACTCGTGAACCGGATGCCGGAAGCAGAACAAGATCCCATGACCTTCAGAGTACGAAGCAGACGGCTTAACCACTTTGTCAAGGAAAGCCCCGAAATATATACAATACTAGCTGACCCGGCCCGGCTTCGCCCAGGCCCTGGAGGGGATCTATCTATCTATCAGTCTGTCTGTCTGTCTGCTTGTTTGTCTGTCTGTCTGTCTGTCTGTCTGGCTGACCCGGCCCGGATTCACCCAGTCCCTGGTGGGGAGCATCTCATTCAATTCATATACGTAGTCATAGAAGCTCCCGTTCCCGACTATCTGTCTGTCTGCTTGTTTGCTTGTCTGTCTGGCTGACCCGGCCCGGCTTCACCCAGTCCCTGGTGGGGAGCATCTCATTTAATTCATATACGTAGTCATATAAGCTCCCGTTCCCGACTATCTGTCTGTCTGTCTGTCTGTCTGTCTGTCTGTCTGTCTGTCTGTCCCGGCCCGGCTTCACCCAGTCCCTGGTGGGGAGCATCTCATTTAATTCATATAAGTAGTCAGATAAGCTCCCGTTCCCGACTATTTGTCTGTCTATCTATTTGGCCCGGCGTGGCTTCGCCCAGCTCCTGGCGCACGGTAACTTAAAAGAATGTCCTTCCACACACCATCCATTATTTTTAATGAAAACTATTTTTAATCACCTACATGACTGTAGATAACTTCTTTAAGCATAATAAGATGAGTTACAATGTTATGCATTTTGCATTATTTTTATGAAAACTTTGAAAATGCCTTAAAGATTATATCATTATTTATTATAACTCATATGCCTGTAAATAACTATAGACAAAGAGTTTAACAATAGTGCAAGTAAGTGCAACAATATGACTATAAAGTATATAGAAATGTTATTAAAAGTTATGCCCCTTGAAATAACTTTTCTAGAGTGAAGTCCCCCTGCTATATAGAAATTATATAATGAAAAATGAAATATTAAATGTTATTTAGTAAGTAACCGATTTTACACTAAGAAACTATTACAGTCGGTTGCACAGGAATGAAAGGAAGACATGTAGAAAATTTCATCTCAATCGGATGTACCGTTATCGAACGCATCCAATACATAGCCAGCCACATAAGTCTCTTTTATAGATATAGATATACAACAATACTGTAATATATACACTGCTGTCTGTAAGGTGTGGAATGCGCCTGGCCCTGCAATCAGCAGGGTTAGGATCGGCTAGCCTCTCCCAGGAGGGGTGAAGAGCGAAAATTAGTAGCTTGCCGATGACCCGCAGACTACACAAGTCAACCCCTACCTCCACGTGGTGCAGACCGGGCAACCATGACCGCGATGTCATGGGCTAACGGGGCTATGGCTCGCCATAGGGGATGGACTCCCTGTGGTCAGATTAGTGTCCTAAACCTGCGACTGGCCTAGCATGCCGGCAGGGGATCTTCATACTGCTCGTAGAAAAACTAAGAAGTACCTGGGAAGTATAATATCATCAATGGCAGATCAGAAGACGAGATCGAAAATAGGTGCAATAAGGCAAATCAACTCATTGGACAAATGGCACCAATACTAAAGAACAAACATGTATCAATAACTACTAAGAAAGCACTTTACAACACAATCTTCCTACCAACTCTGTGCTACCAATGCCAAACCTGGACAATGACAGAAAAAGAGAAAAGAAAAATCACAACAACAGAAATGAGGTTCCTGAGAAGAATACTCAACGTATCAAGAAGAGATAAGATCAGAAATGAAGAAATCAGGACTAAAGTGGGGGTTAAAGCTGCTCTAGATTTTATTAGAAAGCAGCAAGTCAAATAGTTTGGCCATGCAAGTAGGCTACCAGTCAACAGCATACCACAACAAGCAATGATGTACAGACCAGATGAAAACAGAGGAAGAGGCCGACCACGTAAACGTTGGACGGAGGGAATAACAGAATCCATGGGAATGTCGATATACGAAGCCCATAACCGGGCACTCTCACGAAGTTTATACTTCACCTCAACACCGCAAGGTACAAGAGGAACATGATGAGATGAGATGAGATACACTGCTGTAATATTACATTACTGAAGAAGGGAAACTTCTTCACCAAGTGGATAGTTTTAAATATCTAGGGACATTTATAACATCAGATGGAAGATGCACAGCAGAGATCAAGAGCAGAATAGGGCAAGGAAAAGCTGCATTTCAGAAAATGAAGAATATCTTATGCAATAAGTTACTATCATTGAATGTAAGAAAGAGAGTGCTGAAGAGCTATATGATACCTGTTTTTCTGTATGACTGTGAATCTTGGAATATAAATGAGCAAATTGGGAAGCGACTGGAAGCAACAGAGATGTGGTTCCTGAGACGAATGTTGTGAATTCCTTGGACTGCCAAAGTAACTAACAACGAATGCCTTAAAGAGGCTAACGAAACTAGAACATTATATACAACAATAAGAAAGAGACAAACAGCTTTTTTTTGGGGGGTCATGTGATGAGAAGAGAGGCGCTGGAGAACATCGTGACAACTGGAAAGATCGAGGGGAAGAGAGGCAGAGGCAGACCACGAGAAATTATGCTGGATGGGTTGCGATGGTAGCATGGAGGAATATCGACGGCAGAGTTAATCCAGAAAACAAAAGACCGAGATCTGTGGAGAGTCATGAACGCCTACGCCAGTCGGCACGGCACTTGATGATGATGATGTAATATATAGACTAATGTAATAAATACACTACTGTAATGTATACAGTATGTAATATATACATTACAGTATGATATTTCTATAACTTGGTCTTCTAGACAAGCAGAAAACACCAAATAAACAGGTTATATATGATCCCATTATGTCTTTGCGTAAAAGAGGAAAGAAAGAAAGAAAGAAAGAAAGAAAAAAAGAAAGAAAGAAAAATCATTGACAATATCAGTAGCATATTAATAGTATAGCTGGCGCGTTGATGTAATCGTTAGAGAGTTCGATGCCTGTACTCGCCGTTCGCTACGGGAGGGAAAGACTGACCACCAATCCAGCCGTGCACTTCGGCCTATAACATGAGATGGTCCTAACACTTCCCATAGCCACAACAGCTTCCTGCTACAGAACTTATTTATTTATTTATTTTATCATAATATATCTATTCCTTCTTTCGCCCTTCTTATCCTAATGCGAGTAAATGCAACCTAAAGACTAAATGTCATGGCAGGGCAGACCAGGCCCAAGCCTTTGTTTGCATCTGATCTAGGATCGAATCTCCGACAGGCGGACAATTAGAGCAATGCTTTGCTGATCCGGCAGCTTCTGCAGCTTGTCTTGTTCCAGACGTATTGGTTTACCTTTCCTCTGGAGTAAACTAGACAGACCGAGAGAGGGATCATGCTGCATGGGCAACACACGATCTCAAGTTCAGCCCAGGCTTTGTGTTATGGAGAGGTATAACTCCGTTTTACAAACTATCGTCTGTCAAGACGGCAAGGTGCCAGTCAGTCGTTTACCCTTTAACCCCCGCCCCACCCCCAACCAGTTCACTGCAGTCCGCCCTATATTTAGGATTTAGGCTAATCTGCCTCATGAAGCTCCGTCCATTCTGCCCTTTCAATATTTTTCATTTCTGTTTCTACTTCTCTTCTCTGTGAGTTTGTATGTCTTCCTCTTTTTTTTTTACCCTGTGAATTCCAAACTAAGACTGTTCTATTGTTCTATTATCGGGTGTTCAATAAATCTCACGACACGAAATTGTTTTCCCCAGGATGTCAAGCAGGACAGGGGCGTCCTTAGCAACCCGAGACGGAACCGAGGCTGTACGGACATCTTCGTCTTCCTTGTGTTTGTCTTTTTCCTCTGTGGAATGGTAAGTCTGCGTGTTGTTATGGTGGTTTGTCCAGTGTGTGTCTTGTTTTCTATGTGCAATGGTAAGTCTGCGTGTTATTACCGTGGTTTGTCCAGTGTGTGTCTTGTTTTCTATGTGAAATGGTAAGTCTATATGTTAATACCGTGTTTTCTACCATATTTGCCCTTACAGCGTTTAACTGTGTCTGCCTCCCAGTCAATTATTGTCTTATATTCACATATGTGTCTGTCTAATATTTAAATAGACCTGATTAATTGCCACTTTATGGTTGGCGTGGCCATGAAGTTTAACGCCTTCGTGCTTAAATTGTATCTGGTGAATGCGGGGATGTGAGTTCATTACACCCACTGTTCAGCTTCTTTTGCTGCTGCTGCTTGCTACTTCTTCTTCTTCTTCTTCTTCTTCTTCTTCTTCTGTGTACATATTCGGACTTCAATATGAGAGAGCAATTAACTTGAGCTTGTTGACATAGCCATAGAACTTCTCCTCAAATGAAGCGGGTGTTGGCCAAACTGGTTTTGTGTTTTCTGCGTATGTTAGACACTCCTGCAACACATTTTGAGCTGCTATTTGGACTGAAATCTTGACTTCTCGTTCTTGATTTGGTGGCATAAGTTACAAGTACCTGATGGCGAGGAATACTGATTAATAGAGAAAGCTAGCTCTCAGGCAAAACCAGTAAAGTGTACTCTCTAGTAGTAACGACTATTACTAGTAACTTGAGCGTAGACTACAATCGAGTTAAAAGCGAGCTATGAGCACACATTCTGTTTCATAAAATACTAGCATTAAAGCTGTGAGCTGACCTACATTTGGCAACCGGTTAAATTTAACCATTATATCAACTGTTATTGCGCCAAAAAAAAAAAAAAAATTATGTGCGCTAGGACTAAAAAAAAGTGTGCTCTAGCCCGCGTCAGTGAGGCTTAAAGAAAATATTGCTTCTAATCTCTTGTTTTACTGTTGGATATACGTAAACATTTAATAGTTATATATAGATAAGATATATTTATAGTTCATTCATAAATGTGGAGTTCAGAAATGCCGCTATCATCGTTGTGAGGTAATGTGCTATAATAAACTCCGCTGTGGAGCAAGAATAACAGAGACATCCGATCATCAGAAGTGGCCTCTTCCTTCATCCACTAATGTTTCGTCCCCTGTAGAGTTTATATTTGTTTGTCTATTGGAAATATTCTACATATTTTTAGACCGTATTTAGTAACGGTCTATTTTTGTACAAGTTGCTATTGGCTGTTTATTTATTAAACAGAGTTCGTTTCATTACCAACCCCCAACCCCCCTTACCCACCTCCACTCACCCCCACCCGTCTTTTACTAGAATTGTCATTGAAGTCCACGGCGATTCTGCCTTCTTGCTGTTGTCATTGCTCGCGTCATGTTATCATTTTGGTGTATAACATAGTATATTTTTAATATGTTTTGACTGTCAGGAAATGCTTAAGCAAAACTCCGGAGATTGAATGACAATCTTTGACCTTATGTTTATGGGTTTCCTACATTAGTTGCCATAGAAACGTGTCATAGAGTATTTATTTATAGATATGACGCAAGCAACTTCTAAACTTTCAATTCTGATTTGTTGTTCAAGTTGTCGAACTAGAGAACCCTCCTACCTACGTCACCTTTCGTAAAAAGTTTATATATTTTGTCTGTGACGTCAAACTCTGTTCTAGAAACCTCTTGCTATTTTTATGCTATGAAAGACCGCCCTGGAAAACACCCATTTCACTATCTATGAATTGTTTAGATTGAATCTCCTGACAACATATTGCCAGACAGCACTTTAATATCCATTTAGCGACCTTAAGCAGTTTCACATTTTTCTACCCAATGACGCAGCTTGAAATAAACGATAATTAACCATGAACGTGGCTGACGTTGAATAATAAAACAAATCCTTGTTAATTATCATCCAAAGAACATTTGATTTATTTTTAGATGAGGAAACACCCTACGTCACGTAATTCTCGCGAATTCGTGTTTATTCAGACACGAGGAATCGCCCGAAATTCTTAGTTGTCATTATTTTGTATCGGTTTCATTCAATTTTGCATGTGACCTTCAAATTATAAAGTTCTGGATTTCATTTTTACGACCATCAAATGTAGGGTAAAAATACTCAATGATGTCATTGGGAAGCAGATAACTATCTTTCCTAGACCCACAGAATCACTAGGCGATGATTTAAAACAAGCTAAAACGAGCACCCAAAAAATCACAAATTTAAATGTCAGCAATTTGAAACAGCCAGGAATAATCGTACGCTGACGTCTTCAAACAGTTCGATACCACTATACTGATATCGATCATGTCAGCGTGCATAATTGCACGGTTTGCGTCTGTTTTCTGTATAATTACTTGTGGCGGTATCGATTTTTTTAATAGCTCATAGTGGATACAGTGTAGCCTTGTAGACAAATGACAAAGTTTGCGTTTGTCTCATGACATGACATTTGAAGTAGCATTTACGGAAAATTACATACGGGTGGAAAATTACACATAAAAGCTTGTAGTTTTATGAACGAAGCTCGTGCTTCTCGGGTTTGTAAAATTTATTTCTGACAACCTTTGCCAACGTAACTCTGAAACATGATTTATGTCGTATTTTGGGCAGAAAGGTAATATAGTATTTATAGAAATAATTAGATAAGTTGGTCTTTTTTGTGCGAATGGCATGTTGCATTCAATGTCAATATTATGGTGTCCTTGTTTCGTCAAGTAAATGACGTCATAGTTGTCAGCACATTGTTTAAGACTAAATTCCTAGTGATTCAGAAACTTAAATTTGGGGAAACCACTTGATCTTCTACCTTTCAATGTATGGGGCACATGGTATTGATCCCACAGTCTGTCTGTTTGCGTCAGTATGATTTGGATAATGTCCAAGTTTGACATCGGTAGCGTAAGGTTACACATTCATAAGTTGTCAATTACCGTATGTGTCATATTCCCACGTCATACCGGGTGAGTTGGGAGTAGGTCTCCACATTCTCACGTCATACCGGGTGAGTTGGGAGTAGGTCTCAACATTCTCACGTGATACCGGGTGAGTTGGGAGTAGGTCTCCACATCTCCACATCCCCACGTCATACCGGGTGAGCTGGGAGTAGTCTTGCCTGCCGCCCCGTTAGCCATGTGTTCGAATCTGAATCGAGGCGGGTTTGTTTTAATTGACTTTGGCTCCCAGATCGACCTATACTAACATCGGCATTAGGACATGTTTTGGGAATAAAGGCGGCTGTCGTTATATCGACCATATATCACTCATAAAGTCTTCTTCTTCTTCTCCTCCTTCTTTTTCTTCTTCTTCTTCTTCTTCAACCTACTCTTTCTTCTTGTCTTTGTTCTTCTTCAACTTTTTCTTCCTCCCCCCCCCCTCCTCCTTTTCTTCTTCTTTTTCTACTTCTCCAGCTTTCTCTTCTTCTTCTTCGTCGTCGTCGTCTTCTTCTTCTTCTTTATCGTCTTCTGCTTTTTCTTCTTCTTCCTTCCTTCCTCTTCTTCTTCTTTTTCTACTTCTCCTCTTCCACCTCGTCTTCCTTCTTGTTCTTCTTCAACAACTTCTTCTTCCTCCTCCTCCCCGTCTTCTTCTTCTTCCTCTTCTCCTTTGTCTTCTTCTTCCTCCTCCTTCTCCTTCTCTCTCCTCTTCTTCTTCTTCTTCTTCTTCTTCTTCTGTTTTTCATTTTCTTTTCAAATTAATAATAGGCCCTACAAGAAAACTCACATGTTTCAGTGTCTTTGATGTCCTCTGTCCATTTTATTTCTCTGTCGTTCTTTTAATATCTTCTTCTTCTTCTGCGTTCACCCAGTTTTTTTTCCGGATGTGATTGTGTTGTGCCTGTTTACAGCAAAGCTGCGTTCTTGCGCCGTTAGGCCGACACATCCGACTTCTGCGGGCATTTGTTGACCGGGTTAACCATCCCGGGTTCTTTTAATATGATAGCAGATCTTTGATGTAGCGTCAGTGCTGGTAGTTGATGATGTTGCATTCTAACGACATGGCCAAACCACTTGATCTTCTGCCTTTCAGTGTATGGGGCACATGGTATTGATCCCACAGTCTGTCTGATAGCATCATTTCTTTACTCGGTCTCGGATTGTTAAGTTGGCAACTCTTCTCAAACATCTCATCTCGCGGGTGTTGATTTTGCGTCAGTATGATTTGGATAATGTCCAAGTTTGACATCGGTAGCGTAAGGTTACACATTCATAAGTTGTCAATTACCGTATGTGTCATCTAATGTCTTCTTCTCTCCCGTTGTATCAACGCCAATCAATATCTATTCGTTCGTAATAGCTTTCGCTGGTGTTTGTGTCCCTTGTGTGATAAACCACGCAGTCACATTCTCCGTTTGTTTATTGTATTCTGGCCCGACAGCTGTCAACACAGTTTGCCGATATGATTGACAGTTTGTCGATACGATTGTATGTGCCCATTCGGCTTGCTGTCCTCCACTGTACTGATTGTTTGTTAACCCAATCCTGTCTCGACAGCTGTCGACAGCTTGTCGATGTAATTGTATATATACAGCCAGATTGATATTGTCCACTGTACTTTGTTGTTGTTGTTGTTGTTGTTGTTGTTGTTGTTGTTGTTGAGTTCACTCGCTTTTTAACTCAATCGTAGTCCATACACGTGCTACTACTATTTCTCGTGCATTGGACTCACTTTTGCGTGTGGATTAGCTTCCCCTATAACCAGTGTCTTCGCCATCAGGTGAACCCACTCCGACTTGTAATTTACGTGCCCAGGGCAAGGACGAGAAGTCAACGATTTAGTCCACTGACTGGTATATGGGGTTGAACCCGCTACCTCGGCATCAGCACATCGGATGTTTAAGAAAGAGCACTCTTCTCCATTCGGCCAAGCTGGCCTCGTCCACAGTATTGATTCTTTGTTCTTGTTTGTTTTCTTTCGTGTTGAGAAGGATCTTGGTTGTGTTGTGTTGTCTTGGGTTGTGTTGTATCGGGCTGTGTTGTGTTGGTTTGTATTGGGTTGTGTTGTGTCAGGTTGTATTGGGCTGTGTTGTGATGGGCTGTATTGGTCTGTGTTGTGTCGGGTTGTATTGGGCTGTATCGTGGTGGGTTGTATTTGGCTGTATTATGTCGGGTTGGGTTGTGTTGGATTGTGTTCTGTTGGGTTACTCAGTCTGTCCCTCCCATAGCCAGCGACGAGCCTAGGAATCGAACCCCCTTCCGACCGAGCTGTCAGCTAACACATAGTCTCAACTCTCTCCTATCTCCAACAGTTGTTTTAACCCAACATGTCTTGGCGATGTGATTTATTCTGTGCTGGAAATTGTGATTTATGGTCGGGTGTCGCAAACAGTATTATTTTAACCCTCATTGTTCTCACTAGTTATTATTTATGATCCTATGTCGCTGTTCTCACTAGGTATTATTTTAACTTGTCCCATTTTGTGCACATTTCAACAGGGAAACAATCTCGCAAGTCAAGAACCCTTTCCCACCCCATGGGGAGTTTGAGTATGTGGTGTTAGACCCACATTTTGATACGCCAATGAACGGGTGACCGGATAAACAACACACCCGCTGTCGTAGTTTCCCCACATTTCCTTGAACCCCTTTTTCCTCCATCTGGAAACCCTGACCCAGTTTTTATTTTAAGCCATGTATAGATGGAGATCCGAACACACGACCACAGGGCCGACATGCAGTCGAACTACCCGAGTTAGTCGGCTACTGGGTCAATGTGGGCTCCATACTAATTGAATAAAAACACCCCGCGCAGTCTCTAACCGCAAATAGAGATGTCTGACATACAGTTATTGATTGGGATTTATTTACGACTTGTAATTTCTAATCCGGTTTTCGTTTATCAGGGCGACGTGGGGACGGGAGGACTTGTGGCATGGCTGGAGGGATAAACACGGTTGATAACATTGTTTTTTGTGGTGTGGTGTTTCAGTTTTAGTTGTCGTTGATGTTGTCGTTGTGGTGGTGTTTGTTGTTGTTGTTGTGGTGGTGTTTGTAGTTGTTGTTGTGGTGGTGGTGTTTGTTATTGTTGTGGTGGTGGTGTTTGTTGTTGATGTTGTCGTTGTTGTTGTGGTGTTTTGTTGTTGTTGTTGTTGTGTTTGTTGTTGTGGTAGTAGTGGTGGTGGTTGTTCTTGTTGTTATTGTGGTAGTGATGTGGTAATGGTTGATGTTATTGTTGTTGATGTTGTCTTTGTTGTTTTTCTTGTTGTGTTGGTGGTGGTTGTTGTGGTAGTGGCGGTTGTTGTGCAGGTAGTGGTGGTTGTGGTAGTGGTTGTTGTTTTGTGATAGTGGTGGTGGTGGCAGTGGTTGTTGCTGTGGCGGTGGTGTTAGTGGTTGATGTTATTGAATATTGTTGTCTTTTTTGTAGTTCTTGTTCTAGTTGTGTTTGTGGTTGCTGTTGTTGATGTTCTTTAAAACGCCGTTTATGTGGGATGTTATTTATAACACCACTTGAAGAATGGGACACACTTGATGACTTGGTGCCATGGAAGGCTTGGGTTCCTGGCAGAAGATGCAGTGGTCGATCAGAACGAGGCTGGATATTTCTTCTCTTCTTTGAACACCTTCAGATGTCAACCTGCATATATTTAAAGAAAACAGCAGACAGCTTGAGCTTGTTGACATCTCCACGAAGTTTTTCCTCAGGTGGCGCGGGTGCACACCAACATGATTCTCTCTGTTCTGCATGCATATGTTGGACACTCCTAAACAAATGTGTAGCTATCATGTCACGAGTTCCATTGTTAGATGCAAGCTTCTCGAACTCGTCAAGGGGGAGACATATTCGTGGGGGAAGATGAATACAACATATTGAAGGCACCTTGGGCTTGAGGATGCGTGAGGGAAGATGAATACAACATATTGAAGGCACCTTGGGCTTGAGGGTGCGTGAGGGAAGATGAATACAACATATTGAAGGCACCTTGGGCTTGAGGATGCGTGAGGGAAGATGAATACAACATATTGAAGGCACCTTGGGCTTGAGGAAGCGTGAGGCACGAGAAATGGTCAGAGATCGAGACACTTTTCGACCGGCCATAATGAGAGCGGCATTCTGCAAAGGGCCTACAACAGGACGAGGTGATGATGACTTGACTGCACTTCGGTGGACAAGCACCTCGCTTATTTCAAGTATATCGTGATATCTTTAGTGAGTGCAAAACGTCGGTGCAGTCTGCACAATCACCAGTTAACGAACATTTCTAGTTCATTAGTAATAGTCGATAGTATATTATATTATTGTATAATAGTATATTAGTCGATATAATGGAAATAGGTTTCGTCGTTTTATTAGTAGTAGCTTTAGTCATTTTATTAGCAATAGTTTTAGTCGTATTTATTAATAACAGCTTTAATCATTCTCCGTGTTCGTTGATCCAAAGAACGGTACAGATATGAGGTTAGAGTTAAATATTCTAAATTTAGTTTCACGTGTCATGACGTAGTTATTCACACAAGTCCTACGCGTGGCTGTGTGTGTGTATTTGTAGTCCTATTTTTATGTTGGTCAATATTTACTTCTCGGCTCAATGCTCTCTCACGTCCGGAGCTTGTGCCAGCAGCGTCTTGGGTTTCCTAAAGGGGTGACAGGTTGCCTGGATGACGTGTAGTGGTAGGGCAGTGTGGCAGTCACTTACTGGGATAGACGGACGCGGTTCTGTCCCTTCTCTACTATTTTCATGTGACGTTAGGGAACACACATCACGTCATGTGCGCGTGTGTGTGTTAGCTGTGTGTGTGTGTGTTAGCTGTGCGTGTGTTAATTGTGTATGTTAGTTGTGTCTGTGTGTGTGTTAGTTTTGTGTGTGTTAGCTGTGTGTGTGTTAGTTGTGTGTGTGTGTTAGCTGTGTGTGTGTTACTTGTGTGTGTGTTAGCTGTGTGTGTGTTAGCTGCGTGTCTGTGTGTGTGTGTGTTAGCTGTGTGTGTGTTAGTTGTGTGTGTGTGTTAGCTGTGTGTCTGTGTGTGTGGTGTTAGCTGTGTGTTTGTGTGTGTGTTAGCTGTGTGTCTGTGTGTGTGTTAGCTGTGTGTCTGTGTGTGTTAGCTGTGTGTCTGTGTGTGTGTTAGTTGTGTGTGTGTTAGTTGTGCGTCTGTGTGTGTTAGCTGTGTGTCTGTGTGTGTTAGCTGTGTGTCTGTGTTAGTTGTGTGTATGTGTGTGTGTTAGTTGTGTGTGTGTTAGCTGTATGTCTGTGTGTGTGTGTTAGCTGTGTGTGTTAGCTGTGTGTCTGTGTGTGTGTGTTAGCTGTGTGTCTGTTAGTTGTGTGTGTGTTAGTTGTGTGTGTGTTAGCTGTGTGCCTCTGTGTGTGTTAGTTGTGTGTGTTTTAGTTGTGTGTGTTAGCTGTGTGTCTGTTTGTGTGTGTTAGCTGTGTGTCTGTGTGTGTTAGTTGTGTGTGTATTAGCTGTGTCTGTGTGTGTTAGCTGTGTGTCTGTGTGTGTTAGTTGTGTGTGTTAGCTGTGTGTCTGTGTGTGTGTTAGTTGTGTGTGTTAGTTGTGTGTGTGTTAGCTGTGTCTGTGTGTGTTAGCTGTGTGTCTGTGTGTATGTGTTAGTTGTGTGTGTTAGCTGTGTGTCTGTGTGTGTATTAGTTGTGTGTGTTAGTTGTGTGTCTATTAGCTGTGTGTCTGTGTGTGTGTGTGTTAGTTGTGTGTGTATTAGCTGTGTGTCTGTGTGTGTGTGTTAGCTGTGTGTCTGTGTGTTAGTTGTGTGTGTATTAGCTGTGTGTCTGTGTGTGTTAGCTATGTGTCTGTGCGTGTGTTAGTTGTGTGTGTATTAGCTGTGTGCCTGTGTGTGTATTAGCTGTGTGTCTGTGTGTGTTTTAGTTGTGTGTGTATTAGCTGTGTGTCTGTATGTGTGTGTGTGTGTTAGTTGTGTGTATTAGCTGTGTGTTATGTGTGTGCTAGTTGTGTGTGTATTAGCTGTGTGTCTGTGTGTGTGTGCGTGTTAGTTGTGTGTATTAGCTGTGTGTGTGTGTTAGGTGTGTATTAGCTGTGTGTGTGTGTGTGTGTGTTAGTTGTGTGTATTAGCTGTGTGTGTGTGTTAGTTGTGTGTATTAGCTGTGTGTGTGTGTGTGTTAGTTGTGTGTCTGTGTGTGTGTGTGTTAGTTGTGTGTATTAGCTGTGTGTGTGTGTTAGTTGTGTGTATTAGCTGTGTGTGTGTGTGTGTTAGTTGTGTGTCTGTGTGTGTGTGTGTTAGTTGTGTGTATTAGCTGTGTGTGTGTGTTAGTTGTGTGTATTAGCTGTGTGTGTGTGTGTTAGTTGTGTGTCTGTGTGTGTGTGTTAGCTGTGTGTTAGTTGTGTCTGTGTGTGTGTGTTTGGTTATGTTAGTTTTAGCTGTGTGTGTCTTACCTATTTGTGTGTTAGCTGTCTGTTTGTTTTAGGTGTGTGTGTGTGTGTGTGGGTGTGTGTGTTTTGGTGTGGAGGGGAGGCAGGTAGACCAAGTGACGGGAGAGAAATAATTATAAATAACAGTCTCAATCTAGAATCACAGAGTAAACGATAAATTGAACAAAATAGTACAGCAGATGGGGGGGGGGGGGGAGAGAGAGAGAGAAGAACAGGCAGAACAACGACAAGAAAAAGAACAATAACAAGAAGAAGAATAACAATAACAAAAATAAAACAATTAAAAAAAAACAATAACAGGAAGAACAACAACAGAAAGAATAACAAAAAGAACAAGAAAAAGCACAAGAATAAGAACAATACCAGAAAGACAGACAGGCAGGCAGAAAGAAAGAAAGAAAGAAAGAAAGAAAGAAAGAAAGAAAGAAAGAAAGAAAGAAAGATCATTAACAATAACTGTGCCACACATTTTCCCGTCAGTCCTCGGACACTGACAGCACCCTGCCACACACACACACACACACACACAAACACACATCCGCAGCACCACATTGTCTATCATCTGTCGACCTGGCCCACTCCCTCTTACCCCCAGCCTGTACCACCCCAAACACTGCTACCTACGTCACACTTGACTAAATGCCTCTTCGCTTGTTGTTGTCAATCAATGCAGTCAACTTTCCGCCTCTTGTCTTGAATTGACGCAAGTGACAAATCGGTTACAATCTGAGTTCCCCGACGCTTTGTCTGGCTCTATTTTTGCTTTCTGTTGAGAGGTTACATAAAACTGGTGTGTGTATTTAGTCAATATTGTCTGTGTTTGTTTTAGCTGTCTTTATGTGCTCGTCTTTGTTTATATGCGTGGATTTATTTCTGTTTGAAAATATTTATGAATTTA
Organism: Cepaea nemoralis; assembly: GCA_014155875.1. Lineage (NCBI taxonomy): Eukaryota > Metazoa > Mollusca > Gastropoda > Stylommatophora > Helicidae > Cepaea > Cepaea nemoralis. The sequence continues at coordinate 16,131 of JACEFZ010013585.1, read as the reverse complement.
TAAACTCATGCCTGCTTGTCTGGCTACCCGCCTATTTATCGACCCGTCAGGCTAGCATTCTGCATCTATCTACCTACCTACCCACCTATCTATCTGTCTGTTTGTCTGTCTGTTTGAGTGTTTGTCTGTCTGCTTATCCATCTGTCTGTCTGTCGGTCTGCTTGTCAATCTGCTTGTCAATCGGTCTGCTTGTCAATCTGCCTGTATGTCGGTCTGCTTGTCAATCTGTTTGTTTATCAATCTGTATGTTTGTCTGTCTGCTTATCAATTAGTCTATCTACAATTCTACAATTCACGCCGGATGCACTGCAATAGATGCTCCTTTCCCCCTGCAGATTTTCATTGGCGCCTTCTCCATCAGCAAAGGCGACCCCTTCCGGCTGGTCTATGGAACGGACAGTTTCGGCAACACCTGTGATGAGGACAACAGCGACAGAGCAGTGGCCGGCGTCAGAAACTCAGGCCGGAACCTCAAGGGCAGACAGTCAGTACCATTCTACATTTCTCCGTCTCTTTGCTGTGTATCCTTTCGTGTGTTTTATTTACCTTTGTAGTGCTTTTATCTGTGTATCCTCTTTGTGCTTTTGTTTGTGTATCTTCTCTGTGCTTTTGTCTGTGTATCTTATTTGTGGTTTCGTCTGTGTCTTGTCTGTTTATGAATGTTTTCTATAGCTTGTCTGTTTGTGTTTTCTGTATCTTGTCTGTTTTATTTGCAATGTCTTGTCTGTTTATACTAATATATTGTGTAGAACGGAACAAAAAGATGCAATGTCGAGAACAAAAAAGAAAAAAGAAAGATAATTAGACAGACGTATACGCTGGCATGTAGGCAGAAAGACAAACGGGTAGACAGGCAGGCAGATACACAGGCAAGCAGACAGACAGAAAGGCAGACAGACGTATAGACAGAAAGACAGCTTCGACTGACCGTTCGTTTTATCCTGTCTCCGCAGATACCTTTTCTTTATGAACTTGGAAGAAGTTGACACCTCAATGAGAATCTGTGTCAACAAATGTCCGGAGAATAACCTACTGACCCCGCGAGACCTCTTTGACTTCTCCCAGCAGACGGGGTCTCTCCTGTGTCGATACGACATTGGGCTTGGAGAGTATGACTACACAAACAGGTCCAGCCATGGCCCGTGTCCGGTGCTGCCCATCTACAAGAGGTAGGAATTGTTAATTTTGTTTCCTTGTCTCAGTCTGCTTGTGTTAATTTCCTTCGTATTTTGAACATACTGCATACTGGCAATCTACAGGAGACAAGAATTGTTAATTTTGTTTCGTTGTCTTCGTCTGCTATGTTTAGCTTTCTTCGTTTCTAGAATTAATTTCAAGTTGTGTTTGCTCTCTCCCTCTCTTTCTCTTTCTGTTTCTATCTGTGTTTTTCTCTCTCGCTCTCTCTTTACCTCTCTCTGTCTCTCTCTCTCTCCTTTATTTCTCTCTCTCTATCTCTCTATCGCTTTATTTCTCTCTCTCTCAGTCTATCTCTTTCTCTGTTTCTCCCTCTCGCGCTTTATCTCTCTCTTTCTATCACTCTATATATCTCTCTGTCTTTCTCACTCTTCTCTATGTCTTTTTCTATTTCTCTCTTTATCTCTTTCTATCTCACTGTCTCTCTTGTTCTGTCTCTCTGTCTCTCTCACTCGATCTCTCTCTGCCCCTCTCTCTGTACCTCTCTCCTCGCTCACTTTTCATTTGTCACTTTCTCTCTCTCTCTGTTGCTCTTTCCCTCTCTCGCTATCTCTTGCTTTCATTTTTTCTTTCTCTCTTGCTCTCACGTTCTCTTTTTCTTTCTCGTCCTCTCTCTCTCTCTCTCTCTCTCTCTCTCTCTCTCTCTCTCTCTCTCTCTCTCTCTCTCTCTCTCGCTATCTCTTGCTCTCACTTTTCTTTCTCTTACTGTATTACTCTATCTATAAAGCTATCTCTTACTCTATCTCTCGCTATCTCTTGCTCTAACTTTTCTTTCTCTTACAGTCGCGTTCTCTTTTTCTTTCTCGTCCTCTATCTCTCTCTCAGCTCTCTGTCCATCTCTCTCTCTCTCTCTCTCTCTCTCTCTCTCTCTCTCTCTCTCTCTCTCTCGCTTGATAGATCTGTGACCCTGTCATACAGCTACCACAGTAATACTGACACTATCATACTGCTGTCACCGCTGTACTGGCACTGTCATACTGCAGCGAACGCTATTCTGACTGACACTGATGCTGCTGTCCCCGTTTTAGTAACAAACACTGTCATACTACTGTCACCACGGTATTGACTGACACTGTCATACTGCTGTCTCCGCTTTATTCACTGACACTGTCATACTGCTGCCCCTGCTTTACTCTCTGACACTGTCATACTGCTGTTACCACGGTATTGACAGACACTGTCATACTGCTTCCCCCAATGACACTGTCATACTGCCGTCCCTGCTTTACTCACTGACACTATCATACTGCTGTCTCCACTTTGCTGACTAACACTGTCTTTACACTGTAAGCACATCGTTTAATGCTATTAACAAACTACAATTAACAAATACGCGCCACTGTGTTCCGTTCACAGCGCTCCGCTCCTCAACCGCTGCATCCCCTCAGACCTGGTCCATATCAAGGACTGGCTGACCAACAACGTGGCCAACAACATCATCGCCTACATCAACAAGAGCTCCATCTTCCACAAGGCCTTGAGGGACTTGTACGCCAGTTGGACCATCATCATCGCACTGTGCTTCTTAGCCGCTGGTCAGTAGTTGGTCAGTTAGTTCGTTGTGTGGCCTTTACAGGGCGTTGCAGTCAACCCGTGCATTGATTGGGTGGAGAGAGATGGAGGGGAAGAGGAGGAGAAAGGAAGAGAACGAGAGAGAGGGGGCAGAGGAAGAGGTTGGAGGAAAGAGGGGGTGAGGGAGGGACAGGGATGGATGAAGAGAGGAAAATAAGTAAATGAAGGAGAGTGAGAGGGAAGGGAACAAGGGGGGGGGGGGGGGGGGGGATAGTGAGTTTAATGGACCAGGATCGTGACCATAGTACCTTGACCTAATTATGCACCAATCAGCTTGCACGTTAAAAAACTACTACTTTCATGTCTCCCCGCCTACTTTCAGCTTTCGTCTCTCCTGCTATCCCAGGCAGTTACCAATTGTATCCTGTTACCCCGGGAAGGTTAACCCGGTCAACAAATGCCCGCAGAAGTCGGATGTGTCGGCCTAACGGTGCAAGAACGCAGCTCTGCTGTAAACAGGCACAACGCAATCACATCCGAAAAAAAAAAAACTCCGGATGAACGAAGAAGAAGAAGTATCCTGTTACTTTACGAGTTGTTACTTAATCCCTGCCCCATACATCTATCACTTTTATCCTGATGTTTTACTAGTTGTTACATAACTCCTGTCATATAAATTTATCCTGTTACTATACTAGTTGTTACATAACTCCTGTTATAAACATTTATCCTGTTACTATACCGGTTGCTACATAACTCCTGTCATATACAGTTATCCTGTTACAATACAAGTTGTTACTGTAACTCTTTTCCAAATGCCTTGGGATTTTAAGGTGCACAATTTCCACACGTGAGCTCGGGTCTTTCGCCCATATACAAGACGGCTAGACATCCCAAGAGATCACGGGGCCGTGTGATATCATTAGATACCACAGGTTCTTCAAAATATCCCCATCGCTATGCTGGGATCGAACCCGCTCCATTCGGAACCTAAGGCGGACAATTTAACCTCTCAGACAGGCGGCGGGGCGTATAATATATTTGAGTTTTATTTCCTATATGAAACGACAAAAACTGAAACGTGTGACAACCGGAAAGATTTGTGGAAAGAGAGGCAGTAGAAGACAGCGAGAGAAACGTCTTAATGGTCTTGTGTCATGACACGGAATGGAATCAACACACGAACTGATACATGTCTTTGGAAATCACAAGATGCGACAAGCATGATCCCCACGCCAGTCGGCAAGGCGCCTGATGACTATAATGACATGTGAACAGTCACCTACAGCTAGGATCCAACCGGCACGCGTCGAATTACGGGTGGAAACCACATGTCTACACCACGCCTTGTCGGCCTTCTACGGGTGTCAGTCAATATCTGTGTTATCGCTATTTTTATGTAATGCCAGAGTTTTGAAGCGCGTGCGTCAACGCCAAGCAACCTTGTAGCACAACTTCGCTCACGTCCCGCTACCGAATGCACAAGAGGCAGCTATATCTGGCAATGACGTCCAGGAAGAATGTTTTTCCACAATCTCAAACTTCAATAAAATTACAAGGAAACCGGAAAAGAACAGTGAAAGAAACCAAATAATATTTCCAGCCAGTAATAATAAAAGTGTTCCTTTGTGATACCACAGAAAGTGACGTAATTCTGTCTAGTTGTCCTTGTTTCAGTTTCCGTTCCCAGCTTTCCGTTTTTCTGTCCTTCATTTCCGCCCAGCATTCTAATAACGAGAGCCGGTTCCCTGGCCGAGGCGTTTGCAGCTGCTTCCGCTAATCCCGAATACTCTCGTGGTTGACGTGAGCGCACGAGAATTAGAAGTGGTTCGAGTCGCGCCAGTGACTTATGAGAGTATGGAGCCGGTCGCTCAGAAAGTCGTGGCGTGCTGATGAACGTAAACTAGCCTAGGAATCAACATACAGCTGAAAGATGCTGATGTTGACCGCAATATCCTGAAACAGAATGGAAACACGGAAAGAAAAAAAATTATAATAACGAGGCGAGTCTGGCCGAGTTGCTGGTGTTCGGTAGACCCCGGTTCTACCCCCAGGAATGTGATGGGATTTTTTTTTATATCTGTCGGTGACAACTGGAACGATCAATAAAATGAGAAAAAAAGGCAGACCACGAGAAATGATGCTGGATGGAATGAGACACTGGCATAGAGGAATATCTATCGTCAGCAGAGCTGATCCAGAACACCACAGGCTGAAATCTGTGGAGAGACATGAACGCCTACGCCAGCTGGCAGCGCACTTGACCATGATTTATAAGTCTCCAACATCTTTCGCTCTCCCCACATCGTACAGCTAGTCCAGGGTCGACAAAAGTAGGCCGGCGTCTGAGCAGCAAGCACGGCACGCAACGAAAGTGTTATTTCCCTCCGTTTACTCGTCGCGCATGTCAACAGAGGCTTAACTGACGCGCGATTTGTTCCAGGCAGCACAAATATAACCAGAAATGTGCGGGCCTCTTTGGGCCAAGCATAATGAAAAATAAATAGGTTGAGGACAACGAAAGCAAGATAAGATCAGAGGAAACTCACAAGGACGACCTAGAAGCTCCCTGGTTATTGCGTGGTTATGTTCTGTTATCGTTATTTGTATACGTCTACATTGCGCGTGGAAGCCTGCGTGGATGGGAGGGCTAGCGATATTAAATTGTCTCTTCTTACGGCAGAATAGTGAGCTTAAAAGTCGACTTCTCGTTCAGAAAGCAATGGCAAACTACTGAATGTAAACTCGTCTAGTAAATTATAAACGACCAAACGAAAACTGGGTTGACTGCAGCATCATGCAAAGGATATGCTGTTTAAAAATTAAAAAAACAAAAACAAACATTGCACAATATCCTTGAATTTTAACTCTTTAAAGATGTCTGGTTTTAGTGCAGGATTTTTCTCTCAGAGTTTGAATAATAAATTCAAACGGTAAGGGTTAATTATTTCTATGGTTTCCAAACAATAGCCGGTGTTGTGGCTAGGGGGTAGTGAGTGTTTAGCGGTGACCCGATGTGCCGGGTCCAGGGTTCAAGGAGGCAGACAGTTTTGCGTTGATTTAGATTATGTGAGCGTCTTTCCTTCAGAAAGTTAGGACAAACTACTGGACTTAAATATTGCCTAGTCACTCACAAAGAGCCAAAAATGCGGGGGTTGATTGTGGCGTTCTGTAAAGAAGATGCAACTAGTTTTTCCATGTTGTTACTAATGTTTCCATGTTGTTACATGACAGACAGTTAACTAATGTATCCATGTTGTAACATGACAGAGAGTTAACTAATGTATCCAGGACATTTGCAGTCAACACCAGCATTATTTTGCTGTTGTTGATGTCTTGGCAAGTTTACGTTCAGTAGTTTGTCATTGCTTTCTGAACGACCGGCAGCCATACCTTTTCGTAAAAAACCAGCGCAACGTGGATTGCTGCAAAATTGCGCGCAGCTGTGTTTCGAACGCGGATATGCGGGATCACAAACCACGTTCGTAACACCCACGCCACGGAACCCGGTGGTTATATATAACAGACAGTAAAATATGTTGTCATATTGTTACATGTCGGAAAGTTAACCATGTTGTCTTTGTTTCACCAGCTTTCTCTATATTCCTGGTTCTACTGATCCGGTTTTTGGCTTCAGTTGTGGCATGGCTGATCGTCGCATTTGCTGGAATGGCCAGCTTGGGTGAGCTTTTCTTTTATAAAAAGTTTGCAGCAAAATATGTGAGATAAACCAAAATAACGTTGACTCTATGTAATATAAAGCATATAAACTGTATGCCTACTTTTGGTTGGCCTATTACAATAAAATATTATTTCCTGTAATGTATAATTGTATACAATATACAATTATTGATCAATATATAAAATACATTGCATGTGTGTAAACGGGACCTCATTGTGCAAGGAAAGAACTGTAATACTGTAAACCTTCTGTGTGTGTGTCGTAAAAGGCGAATAAAAGACTGGGTTGGTCTCACACCATATCTCACACCATGGAAAAATCATCATCATTATGTGCCATGCCTATAAGAGTGGGTGGTCATGTTTCGCCATCTCACACGATCACCAGAGTCATGGATCAGCTCAGTGTTCTTGTCTCATCCATGCCATGTGGTAAAGCCATTCAGGTATTTACTTCTCTGCCTTCCCTTTGTTCTTTCCCCCTCAATCTTGCCAGTTATCACCAAGTTCTCCAGTTTATTTCTTCTCATGATGTGCCCAAAAAATTGTGCCTATCTACACCTAATTTATCCAATCAGTTTACGGTTTTCATTTGCTTATTGTAGAGCTTGCTCATTGGTGTTTCTGCCTGTCCATGGCATTCTTTGTATTTTCCTCAGAAAGCACATTTCCACTACCTTTAAATGTTTGATTTATTTGGTTTTATCCATGATTTTTGCACTTAGATCACAAATAGGGTTTTAAATCTTATGTAGCAAAGACCCCTCTGCCATACAGTAAATGACAGTAGTCGTGAGTTCTGTTAAGACTAGTTAATTAGCCCTCTCCTATTCTATTAAAAGAATAGGTGTTTATTTGAGAGAAACTAGTCTAGTGAGAATTCTCCGACGTGTCTCCTGCTCATTGTCCATATTTCACCTACATACAAAGTATACATTCTATATAACACTTCAACACTCTTTTTCTCGTTGCAACTGGCATCTTTTTATTGGTCAGCACGTAAAGAAACCCCAACCATCGAAGTCGGAAGATGTTGGCTCAAGTAACATGGGACTAGAAAGTGGACATCTAAACATTACAATAGATGCCATGCACCACACATACCAAATGTTGACCACAACAGAAAAAGACAAGATTACTATATTTCTAGAAGTTACGACCAATACCTGCAAATTCATTTTATGTCCCTTAATTCATTCATTCAGTAGCATGTCCTTTGCAGAACCTCGCTCCCATAACAACCTTCTGGAAAACTTCTCAGTCATAAGCAAGATTTCCCGCATCCTATACACCCATCTGGAGATCATCTGTCACATCCTGCACCCAGCTTCTCTGTGGCCTTCCTATCTTCGTGGGAATATACCCCTCCATGATTCTCTCCAAACTTTCGTGACGTTTCAAGTGACTAAAATATTTCAATTTTCTTTGTTTTATCGTCTTTAGTAGCCAACATTCTTCAATATTCAGATCTTGTCATATGGATGCATTTGTTATTTTCTGTTTCAAAGATATTCTTTGAACCCATCTGTAACATTTATATTGAAAGGCATTTATGCGCTGTTCAGCTTGTTTAGTAAGTGTCCAGGTCTCACAGGCGTATGTTGCAATGGGAAAGATGCATGCTCTTAAAAATCTAATTTTTGAAGTTTCTATCTGTCCCACGCCATAATTTATTCAGTTGTCTTAATTTTTGAAGAGCAATAAATATTCATCTTTTAATTTCTTTCATTGTGTCACCATTGTTGGTAATTAATGACCCAAGATATTCAAAATTTTCCATCACCTCTAAGTTTTCCTCATTAACATATATTTCTTTCTCCATAGTAGTTTTATCAGTATGTCCCTTAATAGTGTAGCTTTATTTCTCCTCATTATATGTTGTTTAGCCTATACTCACCCGTGTGTGTGTCTGTATATCCTCAGTGGGTACATCCTTCATGTGGTGGACTTTTATCTCCAACAAGAACAAACTGGACAAGGAGGAAGAGCTGAAGATCCCTCTACTAGAGGTAGACATCAACAGCGAGTTTGCCTTCCTGACTTTTTCTGTTGCCGGCTCAGCTCTAACTGTGAGTACTCTCAAACTGTGTGCAAGAGTAACAAAACTTGTTAGAGATTTTTCATGTTGCTATATCTAGCAGACAACTAGCTCGTAAATAGAATCACGACCCCGAAACTGAAATACTTCGGCCATATTTAGCTGAATTGATAAGAATGCAAGTTCTTAAACATCCGGTGTGCTGATGCCAAGGTAGGGGTTAAACCCCTATACCGGACAGTTGGATTAAAATGTTGACTTCTCGTCTTTGATTTGGAGATGTAAATTACAAGTACCTCTGAAGTCAGCGTGGGTTTACCTGGTGGCGAGGGACACTGGTAATAGGGAAAGCTAATCCAATTCAGTCCGGTTGTGTTTACTATATCTTGGCAATAATTTAGATATCAAAAGTATACATTGAAAATAATTTAGATTTCAGCTTTATTAAAATTATTACATCACAATTAGGAAGAACTTTGAATCAACAGAGATGTGGTTCCTGTGGTTCAAATGTTGCGAATTCCTTGGACTGACAGAGTAACTAACAATGATTGCCTAAAAGAGGCTAATGAAACTAGAACATTATATACAACAATAAGAAAGAGCCAAGCGGCTTTCTTTGGTCATGTGATGAGGAGAGAGGCATTGGAGAACATCATGACAACTGGAAAGATCAAGGAGGAAAGAGGCAGAGGCCAACCAAGAGAAATGATGCTGGGAGGACTGAGAGGATGGCATGGAGGAATATCATCAGCAGAGTTGATCCAGAACACCAAAGACCGATATCTGTGGTGAGATATGAATGCCTATGCCAGCTGGCATGGCACTTGATGATGATGACATCACAATATCTCTGCGTTATATGATATTGCTATGGGACATTAGCTTCTGGTTTATCATAGTATCATTATATTATACTCTAGAATAAGGGAACTAATGCTGTTTCTGTGGTATCCCTTCTCCAGGTGACTCTCCTGCTGGTGATCGTTGCCCTAAGGAAGAGGATTGCCCTGGTGGTCTACCTCCTGAAGGAGGCAGGTTCCTGTGTGTCCTACATGCCCATGCTGCTGCTACAGCCCGTGTGGACATTTATTCTGCTGCTGATGTTTTTCGTCTACTGGGTCACTGTGTTGGCTTTCCTTTGTACTGCAGGTCAGTTGTTGTTTCTGCTCGTACATCTATTTCATTCCTGTTCTTCTTTTATGGGAGCTTGTGGTGGCAAGGTTAGTGTCCTTGTGTGTGGTGACAAGGTTAGTGTCCTTGTGTGTGGTGACAAGGTTAGTGTCCTTGTGTGTGGTGACAAGGTTAGTGTCCTTGTGTGTGGTGACAAGGTTAGTGTCCTTGTGTGTGGTGACAAGGTTAGTGTCCTTGTGTGTGGTGACAAGGTTAGTGTCCTTGTGGTGGCAAGGTTAGTGTCCTTGTGGTGGCAAGGTTAGTGTCCTTGTGGTGGCAAGGTTAGTGTCCTTGTGGTGGCAAGGTTAATGTCCGTGTGTGGCAAGGTTAATGTCCTTGTGGTGGCAAGGTTAGTGTCCTTGTGTGTGGTGACAAGGTTAGTGTCCTTGTGTGTGGTGACAAGGTTAGTGCCCTTGTGGTGGCAAGGTTAGTGTCCTTGTCGGCTATAATATAGGTCTGGGTTTAAGACCCAATAAAGACAGGATGATTGTTTCCAACCAGTAAGACTCTGGAATCGAATCCAGCCTCATAAAGATGAGTGCTAGACAACGTGATGGGAATCACCTGGAAAGGAACAGTGATGAGGAAAGGAACTGTCCACCTTACTTCATATCACGACCTATAATAAGTGAAGGCAGAACATTTCACACCCCAATACTGTAGGACTCTCTTTACCCATTACTTCTATTCTTTACATACATTTGTGTGAGAATAGTAAATTAACAAAATCTGTGCCAAAGAAATATAAGTTTGGGCCAAACAAAAATGGATGGCGGAAAATGGGAAGTAGAGGGACTAGAAGGTAATAGTAGAAGAAGAACAAGAAGAAGAAGAGGAGGAAGAAGAACAAGAAGAGGAAGAGGAAAAAGAAGAAGAAATAGATGTATAACAAATGTTTATTGCAGGACACGAAGAAGAAACTTCTAAATGTATTATAATACCACCAGTGATTGTTTAGCTTTACCGTCAAGTAATTAACAGTCAATTAACGAATGTATATTTTCAGAGACAAAAGTCAACTCGGCTTCCCCATCTTGGGCACACTAGGACGCTTGATCTTGTTCCATCAAGGTTCTGTTGCATTTGGAGCATTGATCCTAACAATTGTCAAAGTCCCCAGAACAATACTTATATTTATAACTAAACGGTAAGTCAGTTTGTTCTATTTTTATTTGCGCTCACTTGCTTTGAACTCAAGCGTAGTTCATACACACTACTTTAATAGCACTGGACTGAATTTTGTGTGTGGATTAGCTTTCCCTAATACCAGTGTCCCTCGCTATCAGGTGAACCCACTCTGACTTCAGAGGTACTTGTAATTTACATCCCCAAGTCAAGGACGAGAAGTCAACATTTCAGTCCAACCGGACCGGTGTAAGGGTTGAACCCTGTATAACCTACTTTCTTTATTACTGCTGTTGCACTGACACAGTTGTCATAACATTTTTGTTATGATAGTTTAAATGATGCAGGATAGACTGAAATGGTGGCATGGATGAATATCATCAGCAGAGTTGATCCAGAACACCCAGGACCGAGATCTGTGGAGAGACATGAACACCAGCACCAGCTGGCAAGGCACATGATGATGATGATGATGTTTAAATTACATGTACTTGTAACTTGCCAATATGATTCTGTTATTTTAAAATGTCTTGCTTTGTTTTCTGCTTTCTTTGTTTGTTTGTTTTTTTTGTCTTGATGGTTTCTACTTTCTCAATTGTCTTATCTGTCCTGTTATTTTCTAGTCTTATTTTTCTACACTCTGCTTTCTTTCATGTCTTTTATGTCTTGATGGTTTCTACTTTCTCAATCGTCTTATCTGTCCTGTTGTTTTCTACTCTTCTGCATTCTTCTTTTGAACTTGATCCCTCATTTGGCGCATATCCCAACAACCAACTCACCCCAACCCCTTCTATACTTAGCTATCCCAAACAGCTCCATTCATATCCCAACAACCAACTCACCCCAACCCCTTCTATACTTAGCTATCCCACACAGCTCCATTCATATCCCAACAACCAACTCACCCCAACCCCTTCTATACTTAGCTATCCCACACAGCTCCATTCATATCCCAACAACCAACACACCCCAACCCCTTTTATACTTAGCTATCCCACACAGCTCCATTCATATCCCAACAACCAACTCACCCCAACCCCTTCTATACTTAGCTATCCCACACAGCTCCATTCATATCCCAACAACCAACTCACCCCAACCCCTTCTATACTTAGCTATCCCACACAGCTCCATTCATATCCCAACAACCAACTCACCCCAACCCCTTCTATACTTAGCTATCCCACACAGTTCCATTCATATCCTTCCAATATTATTAATTTCTATTTGTACTTCTCTTCTTCAGGTGTTTTCTTGCCTTCCTCTAATTCTTTTGCCCTGAGGATTCCAGACAAAAGCCTTTCTAGTTACACTATCCTCAGGTTTTCTCAGTATGTCTAAGATCTTTTCCTCATCTCCTGGTTCACTGGTATTTGTCTAGTTCTCTCCATGAGCTCCACATTGGTGATTTCTTCATACCATTTTATTCCTTCTATTTTTCACAGACACCAGATAGTGAATATTTTCTACTCTCCCATTGTCTTATGTTTCATGTGAATTCTTCTTTCTCTGTTGTCTAATGTACCTTGTCATCTGGGAATGTTAATTTTCCAATATGTAGGTATGTTTAAAAATGACTTACCTGTCCTTCTCATATCTTTATTAATATATATCTCCATATCAGAGAAAAATAACACATTATTTCTTTAACAGAATGAAGAATTCAGAAAATTCCTGTGGCAGATTCTGTCTGCACTGTTGCTGTTGTTGCGTGTGGTGTGTGGATAAGTGCCTACGATACCTGTCTTCAAGTACATACACTGTTGTTGGTAAGTTGTGTGTGGTGTGTGGATAAGTGCCATGATACCTGTCTTTGAGTACACACACTGTTGTTGGTAAGTTGTGTGTGGATAAGTGCCATGATACCTAATTTGAGTACATACACTGTTTTATTTCTCAAATAATTATCTTTGTAAACATCACATCAATCTCTAAGCACGAAGCTGATGATAAACTCCAGGATAAATAATCTTCAGCTGCTATTTATTTTAACAAATATTGCTTATGTTCCTTTCATACCTTGCCAGACTTTTTTTTTTTACATCTTCAAGCCATTTTTTTTAAAGTATACCAAGTATTTCACTTGAAATTTGAAAACATAATATATTAAAGTTTGTTAATAAAGAATTAAGAATAATTTATGATAAAAAATATGAGGATTAATTAGAATCTTCTATTTCTGTCTGCAGCAATTAATGGCAAAAACTTCTGCACATCTGCCAAAAAGGTAAGCAATACATTTGTAGTTATAGTTTAGTATTTTTGTATTTTGTTTGTTTGTGTGTCTGCATATAATTAGTATAAATGCATCCAATATAAACACACTTGAAAGGTGTAGAGAGTAGAGATGTTGTTTGTATCTTTTCATCATCATTGTCATCAAGTGAGTTGCACTGCACTGTTTCGTCACTCCTGTGGTTCAGTACCTGATTCATCTGACTTCTAGAAACATTTCTTGGGTTTGTTTTCTCTAGCCTTTGTCTATTCTAAATCTACCTACCAGACAGCAGGTTTATGCCTCTCTTCATCTGGTCTCCACCCCTTGACCTGTGTGACATGGGAGACCATCAGTAGCTGCACTACTGTGGGAAAAACTCTATGGTTCACTGGATAATGCAAGCCCCTCTACCACTGAAAGGTGGTTATACAGTTTTGTTTTATACAAGAGACAGCATTGTAAACATAGACACATTTAAAGCGAACAGCAAAAGAAGAAGAAGTGGTTTTGTATTTTTTCTAAACCCAGTGTCATATTCATCAATGTGTGCCTTGTCATCTGACTTGGTTGTTGATCTGTCTCTACATAACTTTTGTTCAAAAGCACCATATGCCAGTTTCTAGCACATATTTCAGCTCTTCTCCTCTTACAATATTACCAAAAAATATTCATTGTGTTCTTATTGTATCCATTACAAGTCTCCTATGTATCTTGGTATATGTGAAAATATGGAAATCAGGAGCTTAGAGAAATTATTTTGCAGTGTTTGGGCAAGTTTATCATCATAATCTTGTTCTTCTGTACCCAAAGCTAGAAAAGTAATGCCATGAATTATGAATAACAAATGGGCATATTTGATTTGTGTATTATAATAGTCAGTATTTAGAACCAATATATCCTGTAAAATGACAGATACTAGATAGCATATTCACACCAATCCTATGCTATCAAAGCCAAACTTGGACATTATCCAAATCACACTTACACAAAATCAACACCTATTAGATGAGATGTTTGAGGAGAGCTGCCAACTTAACTATTTGAGACCGAGTAAGAAATGATGTTATCAGACAGTGGGATCAACACCTTGTGCCACATACATTGAAAGACAGAAGATCATATGGTTCGGCCATCTGATTAGAATGCAACACCATCAACTACCAGCACTGGTCCTACATCAAAGAACATCTGCTACGAGAGCAAGAGAAGAAAATGGATTGACGACATCAAAGACATTCTACAATCACATGGAATGACACTATCCAGTGACACCCATCGGTCCCTGGAGCACCAGTTATTCCTCCCCACAATGTTTGACTGCAAAAGTAGAAGATGATGATGATCTCCATGACTTGATGTTAGGTGGAAGCCAGGTAGCACTGTGACTAGACTATCACCTGCTGACCCTGTGGTCTTGACTTATCCACATTAAGGCATGGTTTTAAAATGGACCTGAGTCCCCAGGTCGACAATACCTAAAATGGGCACCAAGAAATATCTTGGGAAGTAAAGGCAGCCATCGTGATACAGACCACATGACCCGCTGTGTGCTGATTGGTCAGTAAAAATATTTATAAGGCATCATATATCTAATACACATTAAGGCTTGTACAGGTTCTTTATTTACTTGTACTGATCTTAGGTGGTTAGTTTTTGAGGCCATTAACTGATTCAGTGCCAAACATAAAACTAAGTTTGCATGAAACATAGTGCACAATGAAATCAACAAGTATTGTAAATGTGTATTCACTGAGCATTAAAATTGAGGAAGATTCTGCGAAATGAAACAACTAACACAATAAACTTAGTATAGCGATATCTTCTTCTTCTTCTTCGTTCATCCGGAGTTTTTTTTTCGGATGTGATTGCGTTGTGCCTGTTTACAGCAGAGCTGCGTTCTTGCGCCGTTAGGCCGACACATCCGACTTCTGCGGGCATTTGTTGACCGGGTTAACCTTCCCGGGGGTTTCTTAGGACGTTTGACTCTCACTGTTGTGGTGTTATCCCCCATCCCAGCTGGTCCATATAGAACAGCCAAAGATCCTGGTCAGCCCTCAAGGGAAGGCAGGGGCAGACCATGGGCATTCCCCGCCATCCAAGGAGGCTTCCATAATTGCAGAGCCGATACATAGCGCTCTGGTACTGGGCTCACCCAAGGAATCGTCACGTCCTGCACATGGCTGCTTAGCCTCACTTCCGTATATTGGGCCTTCCGTTCACCATAGGCTGTTCTTCCGGAAACCAGAAGTATGCAGTCTGCAGATGACATCCACACAGTGAGCTTTCGATTCGGACTTTCCATGTAATGGATTTGCTATCCAAGCAATATTCCATTTCGTGCCACTAGGACACTTTTCCACCTTTTATGAAGTCCCACACAGTGGGCTTTTAGATACGGACTTTCCACGTAATGGATTTGCTATCCAAGCAATATTCCATTTCATGCCACTAGGACACTTTTCCACCTTTTATGAAGCCCACACAATGGGCTTTTGATTCGGACTTTCCACGTAATGGATTTGCTATCCAAGCAATATTCCATTTCGTGCCACTAGGACACTTTTCCACCTTTTATGAAGCCCACACAGCGAGCTTTCGATTTGGACTTTCCACATAATGGATTTGCTATCCAAGCAATATTCCATTTCATGCCTCTGGGTCTTCATGCACCTTTAAATGTCAACCTGTATGTAGTTAAAGTAAGCTGCGGTCAACTTGAGCTTGTTGATATCTCCATAGAGCTTGTCCTCAAATGAAGCAGGTGTGGGCCAAAATATCTTTCTCTGTTCTGCATACGTTGGGCAATCCTGCAGCAAATGTTTTGCTGTCATTTTTCCAGTTCTACAATTACATTCATCGGTATCTCCTATCTTTAGTTTATTGAACAAGTGGTATTTCAGCCTGTTATGTCCTGTGCGGAGTCTGAAGATTGCTACTTGTTCTCTTCGGTCGAGTTTGTAATATGCATCATCCTTCTGATGGCCTGGATGCTCAGATTCCCATTTGGTTCTATAAGTGCTTTTTATCAACCTCTTTGCCTCATTATAGGTTATGTCTATGTCAGGCTGTGGTAGTCGTCCGCCCTCTTTTGCCAGTCTGTCAGCCTCTTCGTTTCCAGGTATACTGCAATGTGATGGGATCCACTGTATTACAACTTTTTTGGATTTCTGGCATAGGGACCCATGGGTGC
>JACEFZ010013584.1:0-52230 GCA_014155875.1 Cepaea nemoralis | reverse complement strand
AAGTCATAACAACTGATGGGAGATGCCTTGAAGAGATTAGCACAAGAATCGCCGTGGCGAAGATAACCTTTTGCAAGCTGAAAAACGTATTGACCAGTAAAAAGATGGCAATTGCTACGAGAAAAAGAGTGTTGAACCTGTACTTTTGTATGAATGTGAAGACAATGAGCAGTCACGCTGAAGCTGCTGGCTGTGGAACTTAGGTTTCTGAGGAGAATGCAAAGTGATACCGCTGGATTCGAACCTCGGGGGCCTATGTTGGCTATAGTTAGCGACCAGGGGCGTGATTCGAATTGCCAATGATACCACTTAGCTCCGTTACACACTCGACTACTACTACAATACTCCACCACACCGTAGGACTCGAACCCGTCAAGCGCTATGGCAGCAACTAGACACCCCAGTTACACATTGATATCCCACCACAGCCCCTATGACCAACTACGCACCCCCGTCTTTCACCACTTACCAACCCACCCTACACATCGTTCTTTTGCGCCTATTATATTATTCCGACACCGCCCTTGATTAAATACAGATGGCACCAGCGACCTCCCTCGACCCCGACACTAATATACACCTGCCGGCAATATCGACTTTTTGCTCACAGATGTTATATGATAAAAAGCATGCTGGTTGCCCCGTTTGTTATGTCGTCTATACAAAACGGGAAGTAATTAATGCATTACAACGGCTGACATCTTCTGAATCAATTAGCAAACCTGCCGCCATAGTTTAATTGATCTTTCCATTGTTAACCCCGATGCTCTGATTAAAAACCACAGCTGACACTTTAAAAAAGTAGGAAGGATCTGGAAGGCATGAGGCAGGCCACAACCCACCCACCACGAGCCATGAGACATAGACCCCCCACCAAGAGACATGAGACGAGAATGAGACATGGCTCATATGGCTCATACCGCATGTCTCAATGCGAATCGTTTTCAACATGTATTACTACTTACAATCCTTTCCTACTCTACCCATGCTCTACCTATGTCATGTCCTTGTCGTGTGTCCTCTCTCACACTCACTAGGACTCTGACAGCCACTAAAGCCTTAGTCAGCACAGAAAAAAAAACAAGCACCGTATTCACATTCTTGGATGCGCCCCAGAACAGGACGCAATAGACTACGCAACCACATGTATACAAAATTCAAGATTGGTGACTCAGCCATGTGCACATGTGGTTTGGCGTCGCAGACAGTAGAGCACATACTCCAGGATTGCCCAAACTACAACATATCCAGGTGAACCTTCTACTCTATGGACCACTGAGTGAACTAAAAACAGACTGTTAGATTCATAGAAGAGACAACACTGCAGTTATAAACATATTTGAGGCGAACGAAAGAAGAAGAAGAAGAAGAAGAATACACGCTGATCCAATGAAAGACATGTCCAGTCAATAAAAAGATAAGTAACTTTTTTATATTTATATTTTCATGTAGTGTTTTTCATGTAGATGCGTTGGAGTGTGTTTTTCTTAATTATTGTTATGTTATGTGCTGACTGTGGTAAATATATTTTTAATATGGGAAAAGAATACCCACTTCAATGAGACCGGCTCTCTAGAAAACCAGAAATTGGCTCAAAGGACTCCCAGGATGGGGGGGGGGGGGGGGGATGAAAGTTTTCTGATAGACGGTCACGAGAGCCCAAGGAAGTTACCACATCAAAGAAAGTAGGAATATCCTCTATATATCTTGATGTGTACCTTCTCTCCACTTTATGCTTCCATAATGGTTGCGTATGCATGTAGTATTTACACTATTATTAACACCACATGACCATAAACAATTAAACAATTAAACGAGAAAATAAACTCACTCTATAAATTATAAGAGTACATATTGGGATAACCTAGGAAGAGCGGGTGTGTAACTTGCATGTTCATATGTTACAACATTCAAAACAAAAAAAAACAATTAAAAAAGGAAAGACCCCAAGAAAAGGAAACATTATAACTCTAATAGTTATCCTACTTAATAAATTCAGATGACGATGTTTCCTCCTCAAATAATCCTAAATTATCGTCTATTACACCACTGGATTTAAGAAAAATAATCCATGTGTTTATTACCAGAACCAAGATATATTATTATCCAAAAATTCTGTGCCGGAACAAATCTAAATTGTTCACAAATTGTAAATCACACGAAATAAGATATACAGTCCATGGTGATACAATTCAAGAATTGGAAAATATCCATGTTGCCAACATTCAAGAGTTAGAACGTATCCATGTTGCCAAAATCCAGGCGTTAGAACATATCCAAGTTGCCAAAATCCGGAGTTAGAACATATCCATGCTGCCAAAATCCAGGAATTAGAACATATCCATATGCCAAAATCCAGGAGTTAACAATGTTCTTGTAGTCAAAATTCAAGAGTTGACCATCTTCATGTTGTCAAAATACAAGAACTGACAGTGTTAATGTTGTCAAAATTCAAGAGCTGACAGTGTTAATGTTGTCAAAATTCAAGAGTTGACAATGTTCAAGTTGTCAAAATTCAAGAACTGACAATGTTCATGTTGTCAAAATTCAAGAGTTGACAATGTTCATGTTGTCAAAATTCATGGGCTGACAATATTCATGTTGTCGAAATTTCAGAGTTGACAGTGTTCACGTTGTCAAAATTCAAGGGCTTACATGTTCATACAATGTTCATGTTGTCAAAATTCCAGAGCTGACAATGTTCATTTCCTTCCTCATGAAATCAATGACAAACAAACATGAGGGAAGGGTTCAGCTGTTGTATGTAATAGAATGGTCAGAACATCTGTAGTTGACCAAGTCATAATTCATTATACTAAGAAGACATTCAGGTCTTCTGACCTGAGGGGGCTGCGTGGTCTCGAGGTTTGGTGTCCGCCTCGAGTGCTGGTGATTTTTTCACGTGGACTTCTAGTAAAAATTTCCCCTGGTCTCTGGGTAGTGAGATCTGATTCCCGTGTGTATTGTTGCGCACGTTAAAATATCCCTTGGTAGTTGGAAATCGAAAAAGAGTAGCCTAACGGCGCTGCCCGGGCAAAATTTCGTGTAAAAAATCTACCCAAAGTATTTCAGGATCCTCGCCGGTGCTACGGAGTTCGTTCACTGAGCTGAGTTTCTCCAGACTCAGGTTTGAGTTAGGAGAAGAACGGAAGCACTTATGGGTTGCACCCGTGTGCCGTGATGTTGATCCGTCGACTAAACTAAACTAAACTAAACTAGACATTCAGGTGACTTAACCAAATTCCGGGGTTGCCTGGAAATTGGAGAGCAAAGTATATTTGATTGAGGTCCGCGCTTCAAACAGTGTAAAGACAGATCCCTTTCATCACTGATCGACGAGTCGGCCACTCCATGATGACGAAAATAGAGCATTTTGATTATGCTACTGTTTCAGCCAAACAACATTTAAAAAAAAAAAAAACTATTCCCTCAGCCATTTGTTTTTCCGGCGTGTCCATCGTGTTTCAGGATTTTGCGGCCAACACCAGCATCTTTCAGCTGTATGTTGATTCCTAGGCTAGATTACGCTCATCAGCACGCCACGACTTTCTGAGCGACCGGCTCCATACTCTCGTAAGTCACTGGCGCGACTCGAACCCCTGAAGATTCTCGGGCGCTCACGTCAACTACGAGAGTATTCGGGGTTACAGAGAAAGCTGCTAACACCTCGGCCAGGGAGACCAGCCCTCAGCCATATAGGACACATATATTCCCAACTAGAAAAACGCACTGTCTCCTATAAATTCATCCTGCAGACAGACATCCATCTTTTGCAAAGCTGAGCATTCTTTGCAACAGCCAATCTCAGATGCATGCATCTTATTCCAGTACCATTATGTCAAGGTTCTACCCATACTATAGTATGTCCAGAAATGAATGCCGTCATTCACGATCAATTATTTTGAAAACTGTCTGTTGCATCATTATGAAATTTTTCCTGCCGTCTTATATTTACCCCCACCCAAGGAATATGTCTTTGATAGGTCCAAAAGCAACTTAAATCATCGAAAGCGGCGACATTTCTTTGATATTTTGCTGAAAAACTAGTGATTTCTCGCTAACAAACTTGTTTTTAAAGTAATGAATGCCCCGGCAATTCACGTGACGACACAAGGCGTATCCGGATTCGTATGGGAGTGGGTGCAATAAAAGAAGTAGATTAAAAGTCGACAGGGTCAGCAGCATTGCACCGGGTTTTTATCCCATATGGCTCAGTTTCTTTCCGCAGCGCAGAAAGCGTCGCACAAAGCACGAACTCCGTAGCTCCAGCGACGACCCTCGGGAGTCTCCGAAAAAAATGCACTCATGAAATGAAGGACGCGGCCCGGAATCGAACATACAACCTTCGTAGCCCGAGTCAGGCGGCTTGACCACTTCACCACGGAGATTCCCGAGAGGGGTGCAGTGTGTAATATTAGTAAAGACAGAGAATTTACAGAGGTATGGGGTAAATAATTTGTAAATTGACAGGAAAGTAGAAGGAATATATTTCTTACCTTATTTTTCATTTCCTTCTTGTTTCTTCAGCTGCTGATTAATAATGTGTACACAAGTATTCATGTTAGCTTTTTATATTGAGTTCGTGAAAGCTTCCAAATAGCTGTGCGTTAATGTGCGCATGGAGTGACCAGAAATGATACCCCAAATTTAGTCATCATGTGTCCATTTTTAAGGATCTGTTCAGCTGTCTGTGTAGTTTGTTCACACGTACACATGGGTGACAGGCCCGCGTTGAGTCTTCGTGAAAGATTGTCTTCTCTGCTGTTTACTGTTCAGAGACGGAACATGATTACTTGTTTTGCACTATGAAAATAGTTGTCAGTGTCTCTGTAGTGGGTTTTCTTCTTAACGACCAAGATGTTGGTCCTCTTTTCATTGAAGTTTATAGATTGATTCGTATGCACGTGTGTTGCCCCCTAATTTGACAACGTGTTTGCTCTCACGTTTCTTGTCATGCCACAATATGTCAATTCAACCGCAATGTTACTATTCTGTTGGTATTCAATGCGTTTAGTGTGTGTGTGTTTTTTTTTTCCTTCCAATAAGAGTTGTTTGTCACCGCTGAGGGCTTGTGGAATTGAAAATTCATCACTGTGGAACACAAACTGTTGCCATTGACATTGTGCTGATGCTGTAATGTTTAGGGCTTGCAATTCGTCTGAATAGTTGGAGCAAAATATCCCAGTAAGTGTGCACGTGGATTAAGGTCTGCGATCCGTTCAGACCTTAATCTGTGTCGGACGATTCCAGTAGGTTGATGACTGCTCTCGGTTGCATAAAATTCAATCCATCCTTTCCCCAATAGTCCTCTTCCTCTTTCAACACATGATCCTCACATTTTTTCCAGTAACTTTTATCAATATTTAATAGCGCGGACTGGGTTAGTATCTTGACGTCAGACAATCTGAATATTGTATTGCCAGCTGCCACCTGTCCTTTAATTTTAGCCCACACAATTTCTATAGGGTTAAAATGAGAATGATACAGCGGATGTCCCAAGCACCCATGACGATGCTCTTCTATCAACTTTTCGATTTGATATTTCTTGCTTTTTGGCGCCTGTTTTACAAGGGACAACAATTCTAGCTAGAAATACGTTTCTGGAAATGGTATGTTTTCCATTCAGAGCCATATCTTTATTGCTCTCTTTTGTGCTCGATGCTGTAGGTATTTTGTCTTCTTGGGCAACAACATTGATATCATGCATTGTCCAGAATTGGAAACGACGGTCTATCTAGGGATGGAAGCACTATATTCTCGAGCCAATCTCTAAATACACTACCATTCATCTTATTATGATAATCCCTATTGTCTGTATGCTTTGACACGAACACGAGCCCAGTATTCTGTAGTAAGCCATTATGCGTATTACCAGCATGGGCCATGACCAAAAGCTGTCCTATATTACTGGGCACATATCGCTTTATCTGTCCATCCACTGATTACCATTCCTTATCACTTGTGTGGTGCGCATTGATCCACGTTTCATCCAAATACACTATGCCATAATTTCCTTTGCGCATTTCCCTTATTTCACGTAGGTATCTGCTTCTCATGGCTCCTAAATGCGGTTGCTCGCAAAGGATATTTCTACCTCCCTTGTACTTTCTAAAAGTGAAGCCTAATGTCCTTATAATTTTCCACAAAGTTGTTTTGGATAGCTCTATGTTATTGTTATTTCTCAACAAAACTCTCAGTTTTCTTACAGTCACTGTTTCCTTGGCATCCAGAATTTTTATAATGCTGGATAATACTGGATATAAAATCCAAAATTTTTATAATTTTAGGAGTCTCCGCGGCGAAGTATTCAAGCCTTTTGACTCGGGCTCCAAAGGTTGTGGGTTCGATTCCGGGCCGCGTCCTTCGGTTCACGAGTTAAATTTTTGGGAGACTCCTGTGGGTCGTCGCTAGAGCTGCGCAGTTCGTGCTTTGTGCGACGCTTTCCGCGCTGTGGAAAGAGACCGAGCCATATGGGATAGAACCCGGTGCAATGAAGTCGACCCTCTAGATTTTTAAGTGACTTTTTAAAAGCATTTTTATAATAGCTCGCCTTATGACATTCTTGTCAAAGCTGTCTACAATAACCTTTCTACCTACCGTTTGGTTATTGCATGGTGGTTTAATTCCATATTCTTGCACCCATCGACGAAATGACCGTTTACTCAAACCCAATGCGTGCACTGTTCTTTTTTCGGAATTTGTAATAGTATAAATATTGTAATAGTATGGCTTCTTGACAAAAATATGTGCACAACTTCATAGCGATGCTTTGAAGTGTACAAAATTTCACATTAAATCCCACGGAACAAAATTCACACATTTCTATGTTAGCGATAAGTGGTAAGATGTAATAAAAAAAAAAAATTCTTTTTAAATCACGTTTCATGACAACACCCACATATTGACGACACCTCTGAACACTCCCAGTTTAAACAGCGCGGGGTTCTTGGCATAAGGCCAATCTCGTGAACCACGAAGAATATTCAACACTGAACGCTGATTTTCTGGCTGACGGTGTGTGACATGTTTGGTTGAGTTGCCAGAGGACCTAGTTTGTAGTGTTCTCTGGAGATATATCTTGAATAATAAATACCAAGATAAAGGATATGATTTAGCACGTTTTGTCTAGAGGTCACTCAAATGAGCTTTATCATTCCCGCAATAGCCTTTTTTTGGAGAACATTTTTCTTTGGCTCAAACCCCCACTGTGAGACTACTATGTATCTACACAGAAATTTATAAAAGAAGTAAAAGGTTCCCTTAAGGCCAGAAAAGATCTGAACTATTAGCGCCTGTACAACTGAGGATCCCTCTCACTCATTATACTGTTGACAGTGTGCTGTTCGTCCGTCACATAGATCTTTCTTTCTTATTTTGTCAGTATGACCTATATCAGTTCAAGTAGTCCTTCAATTTTTGCAGACAAACAAACTTCAACAATAACTGTACATTACATCTGTTGGACAGGACATCTACATGACAGTTTCTTGACAAAAGTGGAACATACATTCACAAGGAATTGTTTACACCACAAGTGTACAAGATAGACATCATGAGATACCTGACAACATCTATACAGGACTTTTCACAATATGTATAACCAACCACAGCACTTAAGACAGTCACCAGAGACAACACTTGACAGCAACTGTACAAGAAATTCACTGGGGACATGTACTTGAAACACTGGTTCAATCATACTGTTTATTGAGCTGATGGTGAGTCTAGTGATGACCATTGTTCATCCCATTCTGTCATGTCAACACCTCAACAGGGTACATACAAAATGTACAAATATGCTAACATGCATGCAGATAAACATGATACAACACTCCTACACCCTCCTCCAGCTAATAACTCTCCTCCGCCTCTCCTCTCTAATCACCACTACACCATTGACTTTTATCCTTTCCTCTACTGTTAATGAGGGAAAACCTGGGGCAAGCATAGGGACGTTCTGCTCCACTGGTCTGTTTAATCCTTTTAGCACCTATGATGGTGTTGGACAGCTCAGGTTGCAGTTTTCCCCCATGATGATTTTCCAAGTCTGACTAATTATCCCCTACTGTCACAGTTTGAAGAAAAGTTACAGCCTTGTCTTTCACTGGTGAGTTGACTGTTCATGAAGTTGAGACTTAGGACTTTGTTCTACTTTTCCTGTAGAGGAAGATCTAAGATACAAATATGTCCCAGCATTCTTCCTTCTCAGTCTATCTCACTTACTCTGACTGTTCATGAAGTTGACACTTAGGACTTTGTTCTACTTTTCCTGTAGAGGAAGATCTAAGATACAAATATGTCCCAGCTGTCTTTCTTCACAGTCTATCACTCCTAAGATTTCTGATGTTAGTCTCAGTTGATCCCTGACTGACTCAAGATCACTGAAGTCATCAGAACTATTTTTCTCCCTTATTTATATCCAGCTGTTTGAGAGCTGAGCTGAAAGTCTCTAAGAAATTCCCATATTGTGGGTTCTAGAAGATTTCATCTTATAGAGAGTTGGTTCTGGATTCTGGGACTACTGGTTAGTTTTCCCAGATGATGTATGGATGCCTCTCCTCCATCCTCCTGTTCTCTGTGGATATATAGAATGGCACACCATCTCTTCACATGTGTTAAAAGATGATGTTATCATACATTAACATACACAGATGGAGATGGGGAAGGTTAAGGTTGATGATGTAGTGAATTTCACTCTGATGTACTGTGGTAATCACAAGACCATATGCTGAGACAGGGTAGCTTAACACAATTACAAGCATTTATGTGGTCTAAGTTCCACCATGTTTGAACCACAGTAGACCTGGGCACAAGGAGGACCAGACACAGTACAGCAATCATTGTGACATAGCAACATGGGACAGGCATTGTGAAGGGAAATGGAAAATAGGCATTTACAACTGCAATATGCATTATGTATTAACTAATGGCATTTACCCAATTAGCAGACCAGACATCCATTCCTATAGCTGTGATGTTGGTGCATGAATGTCCTATTCCATATTCACACAGCAATGCCAGACCTCACCCCTTTTCTCAGACAGACCTGACTCACAGGTACATCATCTTATCATCATCATGTGCTCTTTCCCCACTGAGTAATGTCCACAGTAGGTAACAGAAGCTCAATTGCATAGCAATGGTTCACATATGCACCAAGCACATATGTGGAAAACATGTTTAGTCCTTGTAAGTTTGCATGAGCCATACATTATATTCAGCCAACTAAGACACAGGTTCACACACCTATGGTTCTCTTAGGAACTAGTTTATATGAACCATCCAACAGTAGAGGTAATAGTGTAATACTTCAGGGAGAAATTGTATTAATTCTCCTGAGCATAATGTATTCGACCAGGCATCACATAGACTTAGCAATTCTGGCGTGCCACATACAACCTGTTTACAGATGGATATTGAAGCATCTTTCCTTCCACTAGATGTGAGAGGCTACTTATCAAAGCACCAGCTCATTCCTCCAACATTCTCAGCGTTTTACAAAGGAACTTGTACATGTTTACATCACTCATTCCAATCCAGACTGCCATTTGTTAACTCGCGAGAGCAAAGGTACAGTTGATTTAAGAATAAGTCATCCTAGGCATGAAGAATGCACAAGGGGTTTGGGTTTGCGAATTTGCCTGAGTGCGCTATACATTCATCAAGCATACGCAACCAGTCACAACAAGGGATTGATATGCACTTGGAGTATACAGCGTGAAAGACATGTCAAGGTTGAAGAAGCAGTATCCAGAATACTGGCGCACAGAAGTTGGGTTTTCCACTTTCACATTGTATTCATAAAATACTCTTATATTCTTCTCTTTCGTACATTAGGTCTAGCCACAACATTAAAGTATGTTTTAAAGTGGTACCTGCTGTCCAGAGAACAATATTATTGAATCTTTAAGGGCATTGTTGGGTCATCACATCACACTAGCGACCGCTCTTGGTGAAATTCCCCGCTCATAACTAATTAGATTTTAAAATATGGCCCAGGAATAGCGTGGGCTCATTACTTATGAACCAATCAAAAGACAAGTGCATACCGCCGCCTCCCCCAACTCGTTCTAGAACATACGATCTAAGAATAGCCCTTATATTTGGGATGGTCCCCGTTAAGACTTAAAGTATCCTTATGAAATGTGTCGGACTGGAAATGGGGATTCTGTTCCATCATGCTACATGGCCCCTCTCTTAGATCTTTCATAGGTATGACAGATGATCGCAGAATCCACAGTTCCCAGATCCCTCAGGTGGTTTTGTCAATTACTCCCTGTCTCCCTTTACCCTACTAGAGTAGTACATTTGGAACTAAGTGATTTTTCTCCTTAAAAAAAATCTGCCCCAACATTGCATCTGTTGATGAATTTGGTGGCAAACGCAAAGACCATGAAGTTAGCCCTGCATTATGTTCCTTTAAGTCACTGGGAGCATCAGGAGTCCTGACTCCACTCATCTGTGAACTGCTCTTCTATTTACCTCTGACAGTGTTCCACTGCTGACATCCTTGCTATATTTCCTGTTGTGATAAATGATCTCTCTGAGTCACACCATTTCGTAATGTATGAATGGACCATAGAGATTCATTATGTGAAGTAATGGCCTTGCAATTAAGCCAACTTCCAGATGAGGTTTAGAGAGAATGGTTGCATTCCATGTATCTCTCAACATTTCACCTTATCAGAACTTCATTCTTCCCTTCGCCACCGGAGAATGATAATCCTGTGAGAGTGTATTTAACTGAACACTTTCTCCAACAGTAATCTTGGCATTTGGAACTGGGTTAAATTTTTGATCATCACCGGAGCAAATACAATCTCTTCCGGGTGAACTATAGCAGCCGCTGCAGAACTTGTAGACTAAAACCTACTAGATGCAGATTTGGTTAGCGTTGGACCCAGGGTCTACCTTTCCAATAAGCCTCTTGTGTTTGCAGATGGTAGCAATTTCCCATTATATTTCCTTTGACTTATTTCTGTAGTCTTACCATAGATTTAGAGGTGCTTGTCGGTTGAGATTCTCTCCTTCCGTTATGCCTCTATTTTGATGTGTTGTGAGAAGTGACAGCATTTTCTCTCCTTAGTTGCTAATTAAGCTGTTTCCAACGCAGCAACTGGGTTTGTAGATGCAGTTAGACTAACATCTACTACTACTAATATAGAAGTCCAGGTGAAGGTTCCAACTAGTTGTCTTCAGCCATGCTCTAGCTAAGTGCTTTTGAGTGACTGGGAAGTATCCGTTCTTTCTCTCCCACATGAGCAAAACGTTTACTTATGGCGAATTGGGCGAATCCTCTCAGCACAGAGAAGTTCGTCATTATCACAGCCACCTTTGAGGGGTGTGATTATGTGGGTATAGCCTCTTATGTTCCAATATTGACTGGAATTTTGGAAAGCCTATTTTACTTGACTTTGAGGATAGGACTGGCCAGGTCCTGTGAATATACCTCGCATCTCAGTAATTAATATAAGATTCCACATGCTAAATGCATTGTTCTTATTATATAAAGAGTCGACTGCTGGAGTGCAGGGATCTTTATCTTGAAAGGAGTCAGCTGTTTTTGAGAACAGTGATCTTTCGTTAGTCCACTGAATCGTAGACAATGTGTATAGAGTGTCAGCTGCTGGAGTTGCAGTGAGCTCTACCATATAAGAGTTAACTGTTTGGAGACAGTAATCCTTATTACATTCCTACCATTCTTCCGGCAGAAAAGGTCTTCCCAATTGAGAATGAAAAAGGGGAATGACATCAGTTGTACTTAACTTTGTCCGTCCTTTAATCTCCACCATTTTAAAGGCAGAAACACTTTCTCAACTGAGGATGAATTGACGGCCGACTTCAGAGACGGATCCTGTTATATTTCTTCATGAAATTTTTCAGGTTGTCCACGTTATGCTCCTAGTCGTATGATACGCCAATGACATCAGGTTGGTTATCCATCGTTTCCTGGACACATACTTGCTGTATGCTCTCCACTTCCATATGAATGGCTAGGGGTCCAGTTATTTTGATGGCCTTCCTGGAGATTCAATGAGTTAACTCCTGGTGACGTGGATCCTAGTACACCAGAGAGATTACACCATCGAACAATAGACTAATGTCTTATAGACACCAGACTGTGGTCGGTTTTGTATGACCGCCCATGACATCAGGTAGAATTTTCCCTTCATCTCGTCCATCACGTATCAAGTACGCTTAATAATACCACTACTTCAGGAATGGCAAGAGACTTAGTTGATAAGGATGTTTCTCCTGGAGATTTCAATTGTGTTCACTTTCTCAGCAGCTTGATCAGGGCTACCGTCAAGATTACACAACCTGAAGAATAAATCCAACGTCGAATCGACCCTGGACATTAGCCGGTACGAATACTGACTATCACCGAGAGAGATGGTCAATGAGGTGTCTTAATGGTTGCCCAGTTTTCCATCAGGGTTCACACTCTCTGCTCTCAGTGTTGCAAGCATGTTATGGGGAGAAGAGAATATAGGGAATTGTTATTTTATGTGATGTGGTGACATTAAAAATGTTGTAGTTACAACAATATTCCCCCTCTCTCACCCATGCCAGCAATTAATTTTGGAGATGGAGTAGGCCCCATATTCATTTACTGGATCAAGTGTCCTAATTTCAGGGACAAAAATGAATTTTCCCCTGTAATAGCTGTCTCAGTTATATTTAAAATAATTTGTGTTCTCTGGTGTTTCAGGTACCTTAATTTTTGGATACATATATTGAACAACCAGCATGCACAAAATTATACAACATATTGACAAGCTAATAATCATATCATTCTGAGAAAAACAAATATCATGGATACATCATTTATGTTGACCCATAAGATATTTATACACCATCTTCAGTCTGCTACATTGAATTCCTAACTGATATATTAAAACAGTGATACATGCAATATTATCACTATTAATGAAATCAAACCTTCTAGAGATTTATTGTGGGTTTACATGTCTGGACAGTTGCCCTCATATAAGAGACAGGGTCCATTAAACAACACCATAAAACCTTCAAGAATTGGGTCTGATTTGCGAGAGGTCACCCCGGATTTTAATACCAACATAGAGATCCCAAAAGTGAGTCTTATGCAGGTATACCCAAAGTTTGTATCCCGTCATCAGGGCAACAGGTATGTGAGCCCCTAGCAGGTTATTACCAGGGTTTAAATCCGAGACGAGTGTTCTTTTTCCCAGGGTTTATAGCCCGGAAAGAGCAACCACAGTTATGTGACCAGGTTTTCCCAGGGTCTATATCCCGAAAAGAGCCACCCAGTTATGTGACATGTTTGATTGAGTTGCCAGAGGACCTAGTTTGTAGTGTTCTCTGGAGATATATCTTGAATAATAAATACCAAGATAAAGGATATGATTTAGCACGTTTTGTCTAGAGGTCACTCAAATGAGCTAATCATTCCCGCAATAGCCTTTTTTGGAGAACATTTTTCTTTTGGCTCAAACCCCCACTGTGAGACTACTATGTATCTACACAGAAATTTATAAAAGAAGTAAAAGGTTCCCTTAAGGCCAGAAAAGATCTGAACTATTAGCGCCTGTACAACTGAGGATCCCTCTCACTCATTATACTGTTGACAGTGTGCTGTTCGTCCGTCACATAGATCTTCTATATATTTTGTCAGTATGACCTATATCAGTTCAAGTAGTCCTTCAATTTTTGCAGACAAACAAACTTCAACAATAACTGTACATTACATCTGTTGGACAGGACATCTACATGACAGTTTCTTGACAAAAGTGGAACATACATTCACAAGGAATTGTTTACACCACAAGTGTACAAGATAGACATCATGAGATACCTGACAACATCTATACAGGACTTTTCACAATATGTATAACCAACCACAGCACTTAAGACAGTCACCAGAGACAACACTTGACAGCAACTGTACAAGAAATTCACTGGGGACATGTACTTGAAACACTGGTTCAATCATACTGTTTATTGAGCTGATGGTGAGTCTAGTGATGACCATTGTTCATCCCATCTGTCATGTCAACACCTCAACAGGGTACATACAAAATGTACAAATATGCTAACATGCATGCAGATAACATGATACACCACTCCTACACCCTCCTCCAGCTAATAACTCTCCTCCGCCTATCCTCTCTAATCACCACTACACCATTGACTTTTATCCTTTCCTCTACTGTTACTGAGGGAAAAGCCAGGTAAGCCATAACCTGGGGCAAGCATAGGGACCTTCTGCTCCACTGGTCTGTTTAATCCTTTTAGCACCTATGATGGGTGTTGGACAGCTCAGGTTGCAGTTCTCCCCATGATGATTTTCCAAGTCTGACTAATTATCCCCTACTGTCACAGTTTGAAGAAAAGTTACAGCCTTGTCTTTCACTGGTGAGTTGACTGTTTATGAAGTTGAGACTTGGGATGTTGTTCTCCTGTTCCTGTAGAGGAAGATCTAAGATACAAGTATGTCCCAGTCTTCTTCCTTCTCCTCAGTCTATCTCACGTACTTTACATACAAGTCTTCATTCTGAAACCACTGTGTGAGCACCAGGCTGGAGATTAACTAAGATAAGTCCTAGCTAAACAATCCATTGTACCAGTCATTTCACAAGTTGTCCTGAATGGGGTTAACAACCAGACTTGTTGTTTCATTCTCAGATGACATTTGATTAATGATCACTGTACTTCTTATTATTGAAGTCTTCAGAACTGTTTTTCTCCCTTATTTATATCCAGCTGTTTGAGAGCTGAGCTGAAAGTCTCTAAGAAATTCCCATATTGTGGGTTCTAGAAGATTTCACTTATAGAGAGTTGGTTCTGGATTCTGGGACTACTGGTTAGTTTTCCCAGATGATATATGGATGCCTCTCCTCCATCCTCCTGTTCTCTGTTGATATATAGAATGGCACAACATCTCTTCACATGTGTTAAAAGATGATGTTATCATACATTAACATACACAGATGGAGATGGGGAAGGTTAAGGTTGATGATGTAGTGAATTTCACTCTGATGTACTGTGGTAATCACAAGACCATATGCTGAGACAGGGTAGCTTAACACAATTACAAGCATTTATGTGGTCTAAGTTCCACCATGTTTGAACCACAGTAGACCTGGGTACAAGGAGGACCAGACACAGTACAGCAATCATTGTGACATAGCAACATGGGACAGGCATTGTGAAGGGAAATGGAAAATAGGCATTTACAACTGCAATATGCATTATGTATTAACTAATGGCATTTACCCAATTAGCAGACCAGACATCCATTCCTATAGCTGTGATGTTGGTGCATGAATGTCCTATTCCATATTCACTTACACAGCAATGCCAGACCTCACCCCTTTTCTCAGACAGACCTGTCTCACAGGTACATCATCTTTATCATCATCATGTGCTCTTTCCCCACTGAGTAATGTCCACAGTAGGTAACAGAAGCTCAATTGCATAGCAATGTTCACATATGCACCAAGCACATATGTGGAAAACATGTTTAGTCCTTGTAAGTTTGCATGAGCCATACATTATATTCAGCCAACTGAGACACAGGTTCACACACCTATGGTTCTCTTAGGAACTAGTTTATATGAACCATCCAACAGTAGAGGTAATAGTGTAATACTTCAGGGAGAAATTGTATTAATTCTCCTGAGCGTAATGTATTCACCAGGCATCACATGGACATAGCAATTCTGGCGTGCCACATACAACCTGTTTACAGATGGATATTGAAGCATCTTTCCTTCTACTAGATGTGAGAGGCTACTTTATCAAAGCACCAGCTCATTCCTCCAACATTCTCAGCGTTTTACAAAGGAACTTGTACATGTTTACATCACTCATTCCAATCCAGACTGCCATTTGTTAACTCGCGAGAGCAAAGGTACAGTTGATTTAAGAATAAGTCATCCTAGGCATGAAGAATGCACAAGGGGTTTGGGTTTGCGAATTTGCATGAGTGTACTATACATTCATCAAGCATACGCAACCAGTCACAACAAGGGATTGATATGCACTTGGAGTATACAGCGTGAAAGACATGTCAAGGTTGAAGAAGCAGTATCCAGAATACTGGCGCACAGAAGTTAGGTTTTCCACTTTCACATTTTATTCATAAAATACTCATTATATTCTTCTCTTTCGTACATTAGGCATACCACAACATTAAAGTATGTTTTAAAGTGGTACCTGCTGTCCAGAGAACAATATATTATTGAATCTTTAAGGGCATTGTTGGGTCATCACATCACACTAGCGACCGCTCCTGGTGAGATCCCCGCTCAAACTAATTAGATTTTAAAATATGGCCCAGGAATAGCGTGGGCTCATTACTTATGAACCAATCAAAAGACAAGTGCATACCGCCGCCTCCCCCAACTCGTTCTAGAACATACGATCTAAGAATAGCCCTTATATTTGGGATGGTCCCCGTTAAGACTTAAAGTATCCTTATGAAATGTGTCGGACTGGAAATGGGGATTCTGTTCCATCATGCTACATGGCCCCTCTCTTAGATCTTTCATAGGTATGACAGATGATCGCAGAATCCACAGTTCCCAGATCCCTCAGGTGGTTTTGTCAATTACTCCCTGTCTCCCTTTACCCTACTAGAGTAGTACATTTGGAACTAAGTGATTTTTCTCCTTAAAAAAAAATCTGCCCCAACATTGCATCTGTTGATGAATTTGGTGGCAAACGCAAAGACCATGAAGGTAGCCCTGCATTATGTTCCTTTAAGTCACTGGGAGCATCAGGAGTCCTGACTCCACTCATCTGTGAACTGCTCTTCTATTTACCTCTGACAGTGTTCCACTGCTGACATCCTTGCTATATTTCCTGTTGTGATAAATGATCTCTCTGAGTCACACCATTTCGTAATGTATGAATGGACCATAGAGATTCATTATGTGAAGTAATGGCCTTGCAATTAAGCCAACTTCCAGATGAGGTTTAGAGAGAATGGTTGCACTCCATGTATCTCTCACCATTTCACCTTATCAGAACTTCATTCTTCCATTCGCCACTGGAAAATGATAATCCTGCGAGAGTGTAGTTAACTGAACACTTTCTCCAACAGTAATCTTGGCATTTGGAACTGGGTTAAATTTTTTGATCATCACCGGAGCAAAGACAATCTCTTCCGGGTGAACTATAGCAGCCGCTGCAGAACTTGAGACTAAAACCTACTAGAGCAGATTTGGTTAGCGTTGGACACAGGGTCTACCTTTCCAATAAGCCTCTTGTGTTTGCAGATGGTAGC
Source organism: Cepaea nemoralis (assembly GCA_014155875.1). Lineage (NCBI taxonomy): Eukaryota > Metazoa > Mollusca > Gastropoda > Stylommatophora > Helicidae > Cepaea > Cepaea nemoralis. The sequence continues at coordinate 34,961 of JACEFZ010013584.1, read as the reverse complement.
AATTTCCCATTATATTTCCTTTGACTTATTTCTGTAGTCTTACCATAGATTTAGAGGTGCTTGTCGGTTGAGATTCTCTCCTTCCGTTATGCCTCTATTTTGATGTGTTGTGAGAAATGACAGTATTTTCTCTCCTTAGTTGCTAATTAAGCTGTTTCCAACGCAGCAACTGGGTTTGTAGATGCAGTTAGACTAACATCTACTACTACTAATATAGAAGTCCAGGTGAAGGTTCCAACTAGTTGTCTTCAGCCATGCTCTAGCTAAGTGCTTTTGAGTGACTGGGAAGTATCCGTTCTTTCTCTCCCACATGAGCAAAACGTTTACTTATGGCGAATTGGGCGAATCCTCTCAGCACAGAGAAGTTCGTCATTATCACAGCCACCTTTGAGGGGTGTGATTATGTGGGTATAGCCTCTTATGTTCCAATATTGACTGGAATTTTGGAAGCTATTTTACTGACTTTGAGGATAGGACTGGCCAGGTCCTGTGAATATACCTCGCATCTCAGTATTAATATAAGATTCCACATGCTAAATGCATTGTTCTTATTATATAAAGAGTCGACTGCTGGAGTGCAGGGATCTTTATCTTGAAAGGAGTCAGCTGTTTTTGAGAACAGTGATCTTTCGTCAGTCCACTGAATCGTAGACAATGTGTATAGAGTGTCAGCTGCTGGAGTTGCAGTGAGCTCTACCATATAAGAGTTAACTGTTTGGAGACAGTAATCCTTATTTACATTCCTACCTTCTTCCGGCAGAAAAGTCTTCCCATTGAGAATGAAAAGGGGGAATGACATCAGTTGTACTCAACTTTGTCCTCCCTTTAATCTCCACCATTTTAAAGGCAGAAACGCTTTCTCAACTGGGGATGAATTGACGGCCGACTTCAGAGACGGATCCTGTTTTATCTCTTCATGAAATTTTTCAGGTTGTCCACGTTATGCTCCTAGTCGTATGATACGCCAATGACATCAGGTTAGTTATCCATCGTTTTCTGGACACATACTTTGCGTATGCTCTCCACTTCCATATGAATGGCTAGGGGTCCAGTTATTTTGATGGCCTTCCTGGAGATTCAATGAGTTCACTCCTAGTGACTTGGATCCTAGTACACCAGAGAGATTACACCCTCGAACAATAGACTAATGCCTTATAGACACCAGACTGTGGTCGGTTTTGTATGACCGCCCATGACATCAGGTAGAATTTTCCCTTCATCTCGTCCATCACGTATCAAGTACGCTTAATAATACCACTACTTCAGGAATGGCAAGAGACTTAGTTGATAAGGATGTTTCTCCTGGAGATTTCAATTGTGTTCACTTTCTCAGCAGCTTGATCAGGGCTACCGTCAAGATTACACAACCGAAGAATAAATCCAACGTCGAATCGACCCTGGACATTAGCCGGTACGAATACTGACTATCACCGAGAGAGATGGTCAATGAGGTGTCTTAATGGTTGCCCAGTTTTCCATCAGGGTTCACACTCTCTGCTCTCAGTGTTGCAAGCATGTTATGGGGAGAAGAGAATATAGGGAATTGTTATTTTATGTGATGTGGTGACATTAAAAATGTTGTAGTTACAACAATATTCCCCCTCTCTCACCCATGCCAGCAATTAATTTTGGAGATGGAGTAGGCCCCATATTCATTTACTGGATCAAGTGTCCTAATTTCAGGGACAAAAATGAATTTTCCCCTGTAATAGCTGTCTCAGTTATATTTAAAATAATTTGTGTTCTCTGGTGTTTCAGGTACCTTAATTTTTGGATACATATATTGAACAACCAGCATGCACAAAATTATACAACAATATTGACAAGCTAATAAGTCATATCATTCTGAGAAAAACAAATATCATGGATACATCATTTATGTTGACCCATAAGATATTTATACACCATCTTCAGTCTGCTACATTGAATCCTAACTGATATATTAAAACAGTGATACATGCAATATTATCACTATTAATGAAATCAAACCTTCTAGAGATTTATTGTGGGTTTACATGTCTGGACAGTTGCCCTCATATAAGAGACAGGGTCCATTAAACAAGACCATAAAACCTTCAAGAATTGGGTCTGATTTGCGAGAGGTCACCCCGGATTTTAATACCAACATAGAGATCCCAAAAGTGAGTCCTATGCAGGATATACCCAAAGTTTGTATCCCGTCATCAGGGCAACAGGTATGTGAGCCCCTAGCAGGTTATTACCAGGGTTTAAATCCGAGACGAGTGTTCTTTTTCCCAGGGTTTATAGCCCGGAAAGAGCAACCCAGTTATGTGACCAGGTTTTCCCAGGGTCTATATCCCGAAAAGAGCCACCCAGTTATGTGACATGTTTGGTTGAGTTGCCAGAGGACCTAGTTTGTAGTGTTCTCTGGTGTCAGAGCCTAGCTACGCAGCAACATCGTTACGGCACCCGGCGGACAAGAGTTGTCGGCTGGCGAGATTGGTACCTGACACGCGACTAGCGGTCAGGCTGACGACAGACGCACGCAAAGCCACGTGACCCCACCAGAGGCAGTGGGCCGTGTGCGTGATAGCTTAGACCAGGCTGGGACTGAACTCTGAACGGACGTGTGTGACGAGAGCAAGGCGTTTGTGTGAATCTCCGTGGTTGTAAGCTGAACGACTGATATCTTGAGCGCCAGACCTATGAGCTGTATTGTGGTTGTGAGTTATATGTTGTACATTGCTGTAATTATCGTTATGTATTTAATGTGGCAATAAATCCATAGAACTTGTGTTGCTGTGTCTTACGTCGAATCACGTTGTACTTGTACTGTCTCACATGTGTTAGCCAACGAGCCTAATAGAAGATCCTGACATGTGTGGACGTGGGTTGCTCGTCTTTATTTAAAGAACCTAATATATTTAGACGTGTGTTGTTCGTCTTTGTTATTTAAAACTATAATTCTTGTACTTGTAAAATTTGTCAAGGTTATAGTGATGTACATGTGATCGGAAAAGTCTCAGTGTGATCCATTACTACATTGTCTAAATATGTTTAAGATCATTAGTAAATGTACAGTACATATTGTTTGATCCTGTAAACGTGTTAAACATTTGTGATTTGTGAAAATTGTCACCGTTTGACCTTGTCAACATTGTGATTTTGCCGCCATTTTGACCTTGTCGCCATCTTGTAAACTTGATGTCTTTGTCCTTACTGAATGTCATCTTGATGTAAGTGATGTGTCATCAATGTTATTGAGTGTTCAAATACAGATAGATTGTTTTTGTGTATTGAGTTTGTGGAACGCAAAGAGTTTTGGAAAGAGTGTAACTTCTGTTGAAAGAAACACTGTTGACGACAAATTTACGACATACAATTATACTCAACGCCATCCAAACCTAATCAACACTTAGTGACTTGCAGGCACACACCAACAAACACACGCTAACTTATTTCTCTCCAAAAACAAAGCAGGTTTTTGCGTACCATCCATAACCCTGCCGTAGAGGTCATTAGTGGTTCCGAAGTACGACCCTACAGTTTTCTAGCCCGATTGCCCAACCTTTCGTCACCATATCCAAGGGCACTTGAGTATATTTTTCTTCACTTTAACTTTACGTATGCATTAGTGGGCACGCATCGTATAGGCAAATCAATGGTAAGTTGGTTTTCTACTAACCATTTACAACATATTTTGTGTGATTGATTTTCATCGACATATTTTCTCCATCATGTCGTCGTTATTTGATTTCATCGATATGGGTTTAAAATTAAAGTTAGAAGGTGATGAATTAACACAATGGAGTGAGAAGAAATACGCAGAATACCTACTTGTTCAGGAAAAAGCTGCCGAACGCGATGAAAGAGCAGCAGAAAGAGCTCTAAAACAGGCAGAAATTGAAAAAGCTGCCAAGCAAATAGAGGCAGAAACAGCTCTAAAGCAAGCAGAGATTGAAACAGCATTAAAGCAAGCCGAAGTAGAAATGGCTGCAAAGACAAAGCAAGCTGAGATAGACGGTGAACTTAAGAAAGCAGAAATAGCAGCCCAGAGTAAGAGAGAAGAACTTGAATTACAGTTGAAAATGAAACAACTCGACACCGAGACTGCAATGAATAAAGAGTCAAAGAAATCTGAAAGACTGGAAAAAGAAAACCAGTATAAGAAGTACCAAGGTATCGTTCGTAACTATACCTCGGGTGACTGCATAGCAGCCTTTACCCAAAATTTTGAGACTTTAATGGAACATTACCAAGTTCCACTTTCGGAATGGAATATTTTATATATGAGGAGTCTATCTGGGGAACCTCTTAAAGTCATTGAAACCATCCCCAAAGACCTCAGAAAAGAGTACCATTATATTAAATCTAAAATAATGGCACATTTCATGTTAGACGAAGCAGGGTACAGAGAACAATTCAGTAAACTGAGTCCAAAATCAACTCAAACGTTCTCTGACTACCTCTGTTTAGTCCGAGACATTTTCAGCAAATGGACTTCATCAGCCAAAATTAACAAAAATTATGATAAATTAGAAGATCTCATTATTCGAGATAAAGTTATTTCTTCTGTCCCATCATCTTTTTCTAAGTTCTTACAGGAGAATGAATGTACAAGTGTGGAAGAAATGGAAAAACGTGGGTCGGCCTATTATACGGCAAATAAACAGTGTTTTGCCACTGAAGCTACTGACAGTAACTGGGTAGCAGCAGCCAACTATGAGAACAACTATAGTAGGCAAAAACCACACAGGCCTACCTCTGATAGAGTTAGACAATGCACTCACTGTAAATTGTCTCACCATTTGAACGAGATGTGCGATAAAAACCCAGGGTACCTAACATACTTGCAAAATATGGTAAACAGACAAGACATAGAACGTAGATCGTTCAAAAGTGCACGTAAATGTTTTCTCTGCAAGGCTTACGGTCACTATCGTATGGATTGTAGAGGCAGGCATATGACCAACAAAGCCAATGCCGCCTTGTTCGATAGCTCAGCGTCAGAAGACGAAAATCCAGAAAAACATCCTGTACATGCAGCACAGTCGTGTGATGTATTTAGTGCCAACAAATGCACAGTCTGTAATACCTTCAATGAAAATGGTACCTTAACATGCGGGCACGCCGTCCCTATTGCCAATGAGGAAGCTAACTTGGCAATAGACTCAAAATGCAGTTCAGCAAAGAACGTAAGAAAAGTGAACATCACAGACATGAAGACAACACCAGACTTTGTACCATATTGTAATAATGTTGTTAACATCACTCAACCTCATTCTTTATATAAAGAGGTCAATGCTCAACAAGAAAGTGAGGAATTGAACAAAACCTCAAAACTGTCGTTAGGAAAATTAACATTCCATAAAGGTTACATCAATGACACAGTATGCACATGTGTACGCGACACAGGGTCCTGTCTTATCGGTCTTCGAAAGACCTTAGCTGATCCTAAAGACTACCTAGATGAGTACATCTATTGCAAAACTGTTTCAGGGACAGTAGAGAAATATCCCATGGCATGGGCCAATATAAAATCACCTTTCCTATCAGGCAGAGTAACTTGTGCTTTATTAGACAATCCATGTTGTGATTTATTAATTGGAAATGTATTAAATGTGACAGATTACATAGAGTCCAAACCTCACACAAGGCAAAAAGTTAACACCACAACAAATACTGCCTTAACTACCCCACTCATCATACAACAACATGATGAACAGACCAAGATACCACACCATACCAACGTGATTACCATCTCAGAACAAGAAGAAACAGAAACTGGTGGGTATCAGCACAAAGAAAAAGGTGCAGAAAACAAACAGTTCACAACAGCGAGGAAAGATCACAAATCATCACGGCATATACTATACCTACTATACTCTCTGTTAACTACACACATAACTAAGTGCACACAGTGGATAGTTATTCTTGCACTACTGATTGTAAATACAAAACAAATGTCTTCACAAACAGTTATATTTCCACAGCATCATGACACAACACAGATGATATTACTCATGACAAACCAGCAAACTTTGTTACTTATGTCATTACTGTTAAACCAAATTTTGTTACTGCCACTCATAAGCTCTATGTTAAATCAACTCATACGAATACCTATGCTGAATAATGTAAAGCATCAGTCGGTGGAATTACTGACAAAAATCAGCAACAAATTACCCTACATATTTTGGAAAATATACACAAATTGTAAAAGATCATACAAACATGCACGATTACATTTCACAACTATACATGGTGTATTATTATTGTTTGAACTATTAAATGTATACACACATGTACGAGTACAGGTTTGGAGATAGCACTCAAAATGATCTCAACATGAAATTTGAAAATCCTTTTGGAAGATTTTAACCGTAACCCACTCTATATCTTTAAATCCAGTAACTCCAGACTGGCCTTGTCTGCCATACGACTCCTCCTATCTGACATTCCTAATATCATTCACTATGCTGACGACATCTGTGTCCATAAAGAGACAACGACGGAACTATAACATTGACACCTGAACAGGACGTTCTACTACTACTACCTAGTATCAGACAGCACCGACTGACAGTGAAACCTTCAAAGGTGAGCATGGCTTACCAAGAGATATCATTTTTGGGGTACAGAATATCCAATGGCTTTGTCATGACAGACAACAAAATTGTCTCCAAAATTCTAAAACTGTCACTTCCAACAAATAAGAAACAAGTCCGCAGTTTGTTGGGACTTATTAATTATTACAGAAACTTCATTCCTGATTTTTCAGAACTGACTGAGGTTTTTTTCTAACTTACTAACCAAGAATAAACCCGAAAAAGTTGTAAACGATGAATGCCTACGAAATGCATTTGATAAAGTTTTGGCACATTTTTCTGATAAGAATTCACCTAATCTCATCCTTAAATTGCCCAACATTCGTTTACCTTTCAGATTGAGAACAGATGCTAGCTCCATTGCGATCGGTGCAGTCCTATTGCAGGAATACAACGACATCCTGCATCCCGTTTGTTTTCTATCAAGAAAACTAAGGCCCCGAGAGCGGGCATGGTCCATTCCGCAATTAGAAGCATTGGCCTTAGTAGAAAGTGTGACGAAGCTGTCCAAATATCTTCTAGGACGTCACTTTATCATCGAAACTGACAACAGTCCATTACGGTATATAAATTCCGCAGTACCATCAAATAATATGATTGCTCGCTGGTCCTTAAAGCTTCAGAATTTCAGTTTTGAAGTTCGCCACATTCCCGGCAGAATGAATACAATCGCCGACCTTTTGTCCCGTTGTCCGACAGACCCAGTAAGCAATGTCTGAGTGCACTGTGTAATATTACACTCAGCCCAACACAGCCACCAATGAGTGAATTTTTTCCATTCACCTACTGTGTAAGGTCTATAATTAAAATTGTGATACGGTTTAGAAACCGACATATATAATATACTTATTTTAATCAAGTCATGTAATGAGTGTAGTATAATTGTGTAGTGTGTGTTAGAATGAGAACAATATTAATTGTATATATACACCAAGAACAGTGTCACAGACGCTTAACCACTTACCAGAAGCGAACTTTACCATTGTGACATTTGTGAGTGATTTTCTTCACCGTGATATTTTAGCATGTGCAAATGTGGACCGAACATTGACTCCTAAACCACCTATGCAGCGAATTTAATCCAAATTGTTCGACGTTTGAACATCAGAAATAAGAACAGTCCATCTTTATCCAGAAGTTGTGAACACATCGGAAATAAGAACATTCCATCATAATCCGTTGTGATACTATAACATCAGACACGAACTGTGAGAACATTTTACTATCCGTGCCGAAATAAAACCGGATCATTTGTGTTCAGACAGTGTAACATCAACCAAATTTTGCGTTTCGTGTATATTTCCGGTGTAATTTAAAAAGTCTAGCAAAATTAGCAGACGACATACAAAATTTCAAAAATTTATGACACTTGTAAAATCCTTTTGAATCTATAAAATATAATATACCAATTGGGTACTTATTTATTTTGATTAGTGTAATCTTAGAATCATACCTTGATTAATGTATTCATATTACCGACTTTTTCTCGTTAATATGAAGAAACGTCAAGCAATGACGCTAAGAAATTAAATAGTTATTGTAATGTATGGAATTTCTTAAATGTCAAAATTACTTCCCTTGCATTTGTGAATTACATCAAGGGCGATAATTTGAAACATATTCATTAATGTATATTGTATAGATAGACATTTTGTTGCTCAAATGGTTAGCACAGCAGGTAGGCGTCCACCAAGCATGTCATAGAGCTGCCAACATTGCAAACCAACATAAGAACTCCTGACCAAATGAGGGCAGAGTTTAAGTGTTTAATACGACTAAATACAAAGCCGTATTTCAGTCTGGCTAGATGGTTGTTGCAAAACAATCATATTATTACGTTTTTTTTCAAATAGCTGCGAGGTAGATGCGTGAAGCTGGTGCTACTGATCTGACTGGGTATTATTGCAATGAAGGTAACCAGGCATCAGGGGGATGAGACCTGAATTGTGTTAAAAGTTGTACTTCATTTGTCATGTCAATGCAACTTACATTTTTTTTGTATATATTTCTATGCCTTATATGTATTTTCATGCATAACACTGGGAAAAAGTAGTCTCTGACATGAAATTAACACTACCCCAGTATGTACATACATCATGAATGAAAGATGGCATCTTTCATTGAGGTACCCGGGGAGAATGTCAGAGCCTAGCTACGCAGCAACATCGTTACGGCACCCGGCGGACAAGAGTTGTCGGCTGGCGAGATTGGTACCTGACACGCGACTAGCGGTCAGGCTGACGACAGACGCACGCAAAGCCACGTGACCCCACCAGAGGCAGTGGGCCGTGTGCGTGATAGCTTAGACCAGGCTGGGACTGAACTCTGAACGGACGTGTGTGACGAGAGCAAGGCGTTTGTGTGAATCTCCGTGGTTGTAAGCTGAACGACTGATATCTTGAGCGCCAGACCTATGAGCTGTATTGTGGTTGTGAGTTATATGTTGTACATTGCTGTAATTATCGTTATGTATTTAATGTGGCAATAAATCCATAGAACTTGTGTTGCTGTGTCTTACGTCGAATCACGTTGTACTTGTACTGTCTCACATGTGTTAGCCAACGAGCCTAATAGAAGATCCTGACATCTGGAGATATATCTTGAATAATAAATACCAAGATAAAGGATATGATTTAGCACGTTTTGTCTAGAGGTCACTCAAATGAGCTTTATCATTCCCGCAATAGCCTTTTTTTGGAGAACATTTTTCTTTGGCTCAAACCCCCACTGTGAGACTACTATGTATCTACACAGAAATTTATAAAAGAAGTAAAAGGTTCCCTTAAGGCCAGAAAAGATCTGAACTATTAGCGCCTGTACAACTGAGGATCCCTCTCACTCATTATACTGTTGACAGTGTGCTGTTCGTCCGTCACATAGATCTTCTATATATTTTGTCAGTATGACCTATATCAGTTCAAGTAGTCCTTCAATTTTTGCAGACAAACAAACTTCAACAATAACTGTACATTACATCTGTTGGACAGGACATCTACATGACAGTTTCTTGACAAAAGTGGAACATACATTCACAAGGAATTGTTTACACCACAAGTGTACAAGATAGACATCATGAGATACCTGACAACATCTATACAGGACTTTTCACAATATGTATAACCAACCACAGCACTTAAGACAGTCACCAGAGACAACACTTGACAGCAACTGTACAAGAAATTCACTGGGGACATGTACTTGAAACACTGGTTCAATCATACTGTTTATTGAGCTGATGGTGAGTCTAGTGATGACCATTGTTCATCCCATCTGTCATGTCAACACCTCAACAGGGTACATACAAAATGTACAAATATGCTAACATGCATGCAGATAACATGATACACCACTCCTACACCCTCCTCCAGCTAATAACTCTCCTCCGCCTCTCCTCTCTAATCACCACTACACCATTGACTTTTATCCTTTCCTCTACTGTTAATGAGGGAAAACCTGGGGCAAGCATAGGGACGTTCTGCTCCACTGGTCTGTTTAATCCTTTTAGCACCTATGATGGTGTTGGACAGCTCAGGTTGCAGTTTTCCCCATGATGATTTTCCAAGTTTGACTAATTATCCCCTACTGTCACAGTTTGAAGAAAAGTTACAGCCTTGTCTTTCACTGGTGAGTTGACTGTTCATGAAGTTGAGACTTAGGACTTTGTTCTACTTTTCCTGTAGAGGAAGATCTAAGATACAAATATGTCCCAGCATTCTTCCTTCTCAGTCTATCTCACTTACTCTGACTGTTCATGAAGTTGAGACTTAGGACTTTGTTCTACTTTTCCTGTAGAGGAAGATCTAAGATACAAATATGTCCCAGCTGTCTTTCTTCACAGTCTATCACTCCTAAGATTTCTGATGTTAGTCTCAGTTGATCCCTGACTGACTCAAGATCACTGAAGTCATCAGAACTATTTTTCTCCCTTATTTATATCCAGCTGTTTGAGAGCTGAGCTGAAAGTCTCTAAGAAATTCCCATATTGTGGGTTCTAGAAGATTTCACTTATAGAGAGTTGGTTCTGGATTCTGGGACTACTGGTTAGTTTTCCCAGATGATGTATGGATGCCTCTCCTCCATCCTCCTGTTCTCTGTGGATATATAGAATGGCACACCATCTCTTCACATGTGTTAAAAGATGATGTTATCATACATTAACATACACAGATGGAGATGGGGAAGGTTAAGGTTGATGATGTAGTGAATTTCACTCTGATGTACTGTGGTAATCACAAGACCATATGCTGAGACAGGGTAGCTTAACACAATTACAAGCATTTATGTGGTCAAGTTCCACCATGTTTGAACCACAGTAGACCTGGGTACCAGGAGGACCAGACAAAGTACAGCAATCATTGTGACATAGCAACATGGGACAGGCATTGTGAAGGGAAATGGAAAATAGGCATTTACAACTGCAATATGCATTATGTATTAACTAATGGCATTTACCCAATTAGCAGACCAGACATCCATTCCTATAGCTGTGATGTTGGTGCATGAATGTCCTATTCCATATACACTTACACAGCAATGCCAGACCTCACCCCTTTTCTCAGACAGACCTGACTCACAGGTACATCATCTTTATCATCATCATGTGCTCTTTCCCCACTGAGTAATGTCCACAGTAGGTAACAGAAGCTCAATTGCATAGCAATGGTTCACATATGCACCAAGCACATATGTGGAAAACAGGTTTAGTCCTTGTAAGTTTGCATGAGCCATACATTATATTCAGCCAACTGAGACACAGGTTCACACACCTATGGTTCTCTTAGGAACTAGTTTATATGAACCGTCCAACAGTAGAGGTAATAGTGTAATACTTCGGGGAGAAATTGTATTAATTCTCCTGAGCGTAATGTATTCACCAGGCATCACATGGACATAGCAATTCTGGCGTGCCACATACAACCTGTTTACAGATGGATATTGAAGCATCTTTCCTTCCACTAGATGTGAGAGGCTATTTATCAAAGCACCAGCTCATTCCTCCAACATTCTCAGCGTTTTACCAAGGAACTTGTACATGTTTACATCACTCATTCCAATCCAGACTGCCATTTGTTAACTCGCGAGAGCAAAGGTACAGTTGATTTAAGAATAAGTCATCCTAGGCATGAAGAATGCACAAGGGGTTTGGGTTTGCGAATTTGCCTGAGTGCGCTATACATTCATCAAGCATACGCAACCAGTCACAACAAGGGATTGATATGCACTTGGAGTATACAGCGTGAAAGACATGTCAAGGTTGAAGAAGCAGTATCCAGAATACTGGCGCACAGAAGTTGGGTTTTCCACTTTCACATTGTATTCATAAAATACTCTTATATTCTTCTCTTTCGTACATTAGGTCTAGCCACAACATTAAAGTATGTTTTAAAGTGGTACCTGCTGTCCAGAGAACAATATTATTGAATCTTTAAGGGCATTGTTGGGTCATCACATCACACTAGCGACCGCTCCTGGTGAGATCCCCGCTCAAACTAATTAGATTTTAAAATATGGCCCAGGAATAGCGTGGGCTCATTACTTATGAACCAATCAAAAGACAAGTGCATACCGCCGCCTCCCCCAACTCGTTCTAGAACATACGATCTAAGAATAGCCCTTATATTTGGGATGGTCCCCGTTAAGACTTAAAGTATCCTTATGAAATGTGTCGGACTGGAAATGGGGATTCTGTTCCATCATGCTACACGGTGTAATACATTTAAAATTATGGACTTAATCTCTGACCCGTAAATTATATACCGCATATTAACAAACATTGAAATCTGCTGTACAATCTCCAGAACAAAATTTTTTTTCTTGGGAGGACATGATGATAAGGTTATATGCTAAATCTCATAATGTTCCCTCAGTTGGTTACTGAGATATGGATATTTATATGGAGGCAAACAAATGTGAATGCACTATAGTGACTGTAGCTTTCATCGACGATGTACTGTACTTTTAGAGGCGGACTATTGTGTTGGCACTCTGACAGCGGCCTTATTCATGTATGCCTTTGAGTGCTGTTGGATTTGTCAGGACTGCTGTCTGTTTCACTTTACACATAGGACAGTGAGGGGCATTTTGTCATGAATTTGGAACCCTGACTAACGATTAATGCCAGTCCATAGGAAAGGGAAAGACAGCAGAACTAAATGGCTACTGACCTGTCAGTCTGCTTAGCTCTGTTAAGTTGAGTTGAGTCACAAACCGACATCACAGCTCTCGGCACATTCCCATACCTTCTCCATCCTCATCTGCAACAGCCAGCAAAGAGTCCCAATGTTAATGGTACCAGTGGAAGTCTTATTATATGTCCGTCTGGACTTTCCTTGGAGTTTAAGTATCGGCCAGATCCTGTGGTCACTCCCTGCAGCACCATTCTCTCCAAGCTGTGACGATCTACCCGTTCTTCTGCACTAGACAGACGATTCCAAAAGGCCCCAACCACTTCTACCTTGTCATACACCAATACCCCACCAAGTGGTGCAGATCCAGCCAACTTACATTTAGCTCTGGATGGAAATTGATGGAATGCATTATCAATGGCAGTCTAATGTGGCATATACAAGAAAAAAGCCTCTTAACACCACAACAAGCAGGATTAAGAAAGTATAGATCAACTGAAGATCAAATAACCTATATTGCCTTCCAAGAGGACAGAAAAACACTAGCGGTGTGTGTAGATATAGAAAATGTATTTGATAAAGTAAGTAGGCTATAGAAGGAAAGACTGAAAGTAAAATTGAGAAACATGCAAAAGTTCTGGAAAATGTACAAATGGATCATCCACTACCTCAAGAACGAACTGCAAGATGGTGTTGGAGCAAGGTGCTCTCCAAGATGGAGTTCTGTCACTATCATTATACCTAGCCTACAGAAGTGATTTTACATTAGAGTGTCCAGCCAAAGTACACGCCTCCACTTAAGCAGACGATTTTGCTATACCTTAAAAATGTATTAATAAGGGCTAACAATATTATGTAGAAAGCCTATTAATGCTAAATGTATGACAAAAACCATGGCTAGTGAAGATCAATGAGGGGAAAGTAGCATGCATAATGTTCTCCCTATCAAGAAAATTACAGCACACGATGCTAGTGTTGAGCGGGAAAATACTGCGTCGGGAAGAAACTTCAAACGAACTAGGTGTTGTCTTTGATCGTCACCTAACATGGAAGTCATAGGCTGAGACAATTGGAACAATAGCAAGGCAAAGAATGACAATCGTGAACAAATTTGCTGGTACAACATGGGGAGCAGATGAGAAAATTCTCAAGAAGCTTTATATTGAACACATGAGACCGGTCTTTGAATATCGCAAGAGCAGCTAAGTCACACCTTAACAAAATAATTAGATTCCAAAATCAAGGCATGTGAATTATAACTGGAATAATGAAAACACCGCCTATTATTAAACTGAAAAGATAACATGTCTGCATTCTATACAAGATAGAAGAGATAGTAAAGCCCAGCGACAAGCATAACAATTTAAAAGATTAGTAGACCACCCCATGTACCAGAGGGTTAAAGTTTTTAAAAGGGGGAGAATAAATGGAAATAATGTTGTATAATCTGCAAAAAGAAACGTCAGGACAGATTATGTATTCAGCATATCAACAGCCAAACAATTAACAATGAATATGGGCTCTCAGCTTTTAGACAATGTGTATGTCTGAGATTATAGAAAACATTCCTGGTACTGAGAAAACGATCACTCAGAGTTAAACAGAAAGAAGAAAGACAGCCTTAAACTACGTATAAGAACGTTACTCAAGCAGCAACTAGACGCATGCATATACAGATGTATCAGCAACGAACTCAACAGGAAAAAAGAGGTGGGAAAATTCTCCAGAAACTAAAAAATATGGAGCAAAGAAAACTGTCAGTGGCAGCCAGAAAAATGCTCACGTAACTTTAGCGCAGAGATAGATGTCTTGAAAACTTAGCAGAAATGTTGTGGAGAAAAATATTATGAGAAGAATATAGCTTTCTGTACAGATGCGAAGTCAGTTGTTTCAATACTGAAGGGCCACACTTCATGGAATGTCAGAAATCCTAAAGAGTTGTAATAGAGTGGATTCCATTACATTACAACATACCTGGAAATAAAGATAAATACTGCAATATGGGAAACTGCAGTAAGGCTTTAAAAATGTAATGAATGAATAACACTCACACACACACGCACTCACATGCGCGCGCTCACACACACACACAAGAACGAGAAGTAAACGGTAAGCTGTACTAAAGAACGATTACAAATACAAAAATGAATGTTGCGGCTAAAAATCTTCGTCAATGTGACAAAATTTTTTTAATGTCTGCGCCTATCAACAACATATAGACTCCATAATGGACACCACAGTACTTGTTCACAATGGAACACCAGGGCCACTCCTGTTTTCTTATAATTAACACATTTGCAAGATCTTGGAGCTTTGGCGATGACAGAAGCTAAAAATAAACCGCCTACGTTGTTACGTGGGGGAGTGCCGGCATGGGAAAGATGGGGCGGGCTATTATACTTTTACCCCTGCTCCGGGATTTCCTGGAACATCCAACACCAACCCACATTAAAAAGATGTTATGGTTCGCACTGGACAGGAGTTGAGCAAATTATAGTACCTTTTAATTATGTAAACCATTGTTCTCATTCTTTACCCACTACTGGTAACATATTATAAAGTTAGTTGTATATCCTTTACGGGACATCGCAGTCAAACCAAGAATTATTGTGACTTCTTGGCAAGTTTACGTTCAGTAGTTTGCCATTGCTATCTGAACGACCGATACTCAATCCATTGTATTCAAACTAGCACAAGGTAGTTTGCTTCCAAATCTCCCGCAGTTATGTTTCGAACGCTGCATGCGGGATTATGAATTGCGTTCATTATCCCTTCGCCACAACACCAGATAAATAGTTTCAGGATATTGCGGTCAACACCAGCATCTTTCAGCTGTTTGTTGATTCCTAGGCTAGATTACCCTCATCCGCACGCCACGACTTTCTGAGCGACCGGCTCCATAATCTCATAAGTCACTGGCGCGACTCGAACCACTTCTAATTCTCGTGCACTCATGTCAACCACGAAAGTATTCGGGGTTAACGGAGAAAGCTGCTAACCCCTCGGCCAGGGAGCCGGCTACGTCCTGCTCATGGCTGCTTTAATTCCTAACTTCCATGTATTGGGCATTTAGTTCGGTTGTGGGTTCAATTCCAGTTTGGTTTCTCAAATTATTGAACATACATTTGCGCCCATTATGGATTAAATGGGGTTAAATCGAGAGACGGTCGACTTCATTTCACCGGTTTTTATCCAATATGGCTCCAATAAATATCCAATAAAAAATCAAGGCCAAAAGATGTGAAAAGGGCAATGACTTTCCCCACCTTTCACATTTGAAACACATTCGTCATATGATACAACTCTTTTGAAGAATCCATATCCGGCATCCGAGCAGGTGACGTCTGTATTGATTTTATCATTGAGGGTAAATTTATGAATGTGACGTGCCTTCAAATGAATGGGTTACATAGTTCAGGAAGGTCACCCCAAGTACCAAAACCGAAAAGAAACAGTAATATTGATATAATACACCCCATATATCTGAAGGTCACATGACGTACAGGCATAATACTTTAACCGATTAAGTGCAATGGAATGACTAACTGTCCTCGGCGACTTCCCGTATATGCTGTAGGCTTATATATCGCCAACATGTTGTCATTGCGTTACAATACAACATGTATGCTGCCATATTAACAGATTCAAACAAAAAGTCGGTTTAGACCAAACAAACATGGATGCGGAGAATTGGAGGTGGGGTGTGTCACAGTTCTAACTTAAAGGTTGTTATTATGGTACCAGCCATGTTGTATTATATATCAAATTAAAGAGGGTTGTAAAGGGAAAACTACTGTATTAATATTTTACCTACATTTTGATTTATGATCCTATGAAAGTTACGGGATATTTCGAATAAGACGATTTATCATTCCATGGCACTTTATCAGTTAACAACTTTTAAGTAACCATTGTGACACCTCTACTTCCCATTTCCCACCATCAATTTTTGTTTGGTCCTAAATCTACTCGTTGTTTGGTACTGAATCCTCTGAAGGTTGTTGCAGTAATTCCTTATTCCTGTTAACTGTTTCTGATTAACAAGTAATTTTAAGTTCAGTAAATTCCTAATGCTTTCAGAACGAAACGTCAGCGTTTAAGTCCAAATATCAATTCTGTGGAATGAACCATCACTTCGGTCATCAGGCAAACCCCGTTTTCTCAAATTATTGAACATACATTTGGGCCCATTATGGATTAAATGGGGTTACATCGAGAAACGGTCGACTTCATCTCACCGGTTTTTATCCAATATGGCTCGGTCTCTTTTCATATGGCGACCTGCCGAAGACGTCGCGAAAAGCATGAACTCAGTAGCTCCAGGGACGACCTTCTGGGGTCTCCGAGAATACTGTACTCGCGAACCGAATACGGAGACTGGAATTGAACCCACAACCGAACTAAATGCCCAATACATGGAAGTGAGGAATTAAAGCAGCCATGAGCAGGATGTAGCTGGCTCCCTGGCCGAGGTGTTTAGCAGCTTTCTCAGTTAACCCCGAATACTCTCGTGGTTGACATGAGTGCACGAGAATTAGAAGTGGTTCGAGTCGCGCCAGTGACTTATGAGAGTATGGAGCTGGTCGCTCAGAAAGTCGTGGCGTGCTGATGAGCGTAATCTAGCCTAGGAATCAACATACGGCTGAAAGATGCCGGTGTTGACCGCAATCTCCTGAAACAGGATGGAAACGCGGCGGGAAAAAATGAGCAGGACGTGGCGATTCCTTGGGTGAGCCCAGCACCAGAGCTCTATATGCCGGCTCTGCAATTGTGGAAGCCGCCTTGGATGGCGGATGATGCCCATGGACTGCCCCTGCCTTCCCTGGAGGGCTGACAGTGAAGTCTTCGACCGTTCCAACTTGACCAGCTGGGATGTGGACGACACCACAACAGTAAGAGTCAAATGTCCCACCGCAATTACGTCTGAAAAAACATTCCGGATGAACG
Source organism: Cepaea nemoralis (assembly GCA_014155875.1). Classification (NCBI taxonomy): domain Eukaryota; kingdom Metazoa; phylum Mollusca; class Gastropoda; order Stylommatophora; family Helicidae; genus Cepaea; species Cepaea nemoralis. The sequence continues at coordinate 17,320 of JACEFZ010013584.1, read as the reverse complement.
CAAAAGAAGAAGAAGGTGACATAAGCCTGGGTCATTGACATTGAGTTGAGTGACCGGGCATGAGGAAGAATGGAGATGAAAGTGGGAGACAGTAAAGTGACTGACCTGGCTATGAGAAAACAGCCAGTCCTGAGAAATAATGGGAAGGGTGAGTGTGACCTCAGGGGGATGGGGGAAGGACAGTTTAGTTTTGTGTAAAGTCAAGGGACTTCAGGACAGTTAATGTGTAGATGCCGAACTGGTCGGTATTCTAAGGAGAAGCGGAGTTAGAGATCTCCGTATTGTGTTGTTCTCCTAGTTGTGAAGAGAGGCCTGAACCAGAGTGGGTTCTATAGGGAGTGAGGGCCAAAACACAGAGTGGGTTGCATAGTTGAGCAGTGGCTCCGACCCAATGTGTGGGTTGTATTGTAGGAGATCCAGCCGTGGATAGTAGCTGGATTACCTGTCTTGTGGATTTGATATGAAGCAGGCTTGAGAAGGCATTGATGTGTGCTCGGTAAATTGTGAGGAGGATATTTATAGTCTATGGATTACATTGTTTCTGGATATATACATATGTTCCGTGAGTCTGTGTTATTTCTGTAATAAAGGATTATGTGCGCCAACGGAATCTTGTTTAATGACTGGTGAATATGCACTGCGGGGGTGAGTTATATTGCAAGACAGTTAGATATCTCCATTGACTCACCATGAGTATCGTTACCTAGACAACGACCATCACACGAAAATATCATAAACTTATCATCAAGAACATCGACAGTATCGTCAACATAGGACGACGTGTGACAATCTGGGAGCTCGTCACTTAGTAAGGAGTATCTGGAAGGCTACGTACGGTCAAGAGCATTATAGACATTGTTGTCATTCTGAGATATCTGTGGGCTCTTCGCTGAGAGAGGAGTTATTATCGGGTGACTTCGTTCCATCAATTTAGACAGTACTGCATCAAGAGATTAACAGCAACTCTTTTTGTGTGTGTAAGACGCCACATCGAAGAAAAACTGTCAGCGCGCGGGGAAAATGCGCGGCGGAGGTCACAGGCGAGAAGTCAGTTCACGTCAGGTTCACTACAGGAGAATTAACGCAGCACAAATCGACAGGGAGAGTCGATTGCAGTAGCAGGTGTGTTTGGTCACGGACATCACAGGTAAATGTTGCCGGGGACAAAACGGTGTTTGCAACAAGTGCGGTCAGTCCTAGTGTGTGTGTGTTTGACAGGATTGAACCAAAGATTGAAGACAGCGAGCAATTTCGTCACAACATCCTGTGCGTGGTGAGAATTTTGTGTGTGTGCGAGGGAACGCACTGTGTTGTCGCAAGTTGACTGGTCAAGATTTTTCGACGCAGTTAATAGGACGGGTGGAGACACCAGCGTCCAAGTACGGGGGAGAGTTACGTTAACCCCTACCACAGCCGTGCTAGGGCAGCAGTGGAAAGGGTGATTTTCCACGGAGTTAATATAGCAGCCGGGTGGGGCTGTCAAGTTTGTGTGAAAACTGTTTTACGGAGGAATTTTTCACTGAGAGCGATAAAGAGAAATTGAGGATGACATTGTGAGTTGGGGGTGGAAGGAGGAAAGGTACTCAGGAAAATTTCTCCGGCCTAGTGTCCGGTCATTTTACAGACAGTCAGTGTGGATTATTGTGACAAAGAAGACTGAGGTACTGACTTGAGGTGTCCGGCAAGGTCAAGGTTGGGGACAGTGGAAAGTTACTGGGATTATCCACAGGATATCTGGATAAACAAGGTGTTTTGAAAGAAAGCCAGCCAGACTTGATGTTTCGTCTTTGTTCAAGCCCATTGTTATCATTATTCTGTTATGAGCAAACAGTTTTAACGTCTTTGGTTGCAAAACGGATTTAAAGCGCTGGATAATTTTACTGCCATTCGTTGGTTTAACCTTTTCGGCAACAGTGAAGCCATACCATCACTTCAAAGCAACAGCGACGACACAGTTAAACATTCATTGACTTTAAAGGTATTTTCGTCTCCCCAAAACGCATCAGAACACAAATTCATTGTGGGAAGCTAACGTCGTAATCTTTTCAAAACAATAACGTGACGGACTGGGTCGAGACAGAACATTTTGGATAATCAATCATCATCTTCAACTTTTGTCGACAGTTGGAACTTGTGATCACCACGTGAATTCAGGAACCACTCAACAAATCAATCAGTCATTTTGAAATCTAGTGTAGTAGACATTTCGGAACATTTACCAATATACATTCCCAACATATTGTGAACAATTATTTTAAACAGAAACGAACTTGTGGCGACGGATTAATAGGCACATATTTGTCGGCCAACCAGTTACACATTATTTTTTTTTTGCTCCCATCGTCATATTTATTGTTGTCGGGTGTTACGCAATTATTTGTATGTGGTCCAGTGTTTGTCAAGAGTAGGGGATTTTTGTGTTGTTTCTCGAAGGCCGGGAGACAGGGCGGAAAGTGAGTTTCTGAGGTGCACCATATATAATGTCTGGGAAGAAAATCGAAAGGTCGGTTTATTTGGTTCTGCAGAGACGGTCCTGAATTATATAACGTGCCAGTTTGTGTTTGACGTCAGATTTCGGTATATTTCTATGCTATAATTTTTTTTTCTCTTTCTTCTTTTCGTTATATTTACATATGATATTTGTCGTGGTCGGATATATGTTAGTATTGTGATCTTTCGTCATGTCTGCTGTCTAGTGGTCTTTGTCAGTTTATATTTATATATTACGCGCACTGTGGGTGTCCCTACACAAGCTTGTGGTTGTTACTGTGGTTTATTTCTTTGTGATCACCGTCTCCGTGTACTTCGCTTGTGAGTCTAACGTTTTTAGAGAAAACACTTAGTGTTATCATTCATTCGTTTTGTATATGTATTTATATGTATGTTTAACAATATTTCAGAAATATTATACAACTATTTGTTATAGATATATGCGAGGGATTAGGGAGGATATTTTCCCTCACTACCTAGTGCTTATAGAGTGACTGGGTGAGTACAGAGTGATATTTTAGCACTACGAATTTACGTACACAGGGAGTGCAGGTGTATTTAGGGAAGTGACACAAAGACTAACAGCAGAGTCTGTACATTTATAGTTGGCTGACAGACAGCAACGTGTCCACAAGTACAAGATGCCTACTTTAATGGAATATATTGAAGCAGGTGAACGAATAGGCCTGAAAGGTAAAGAGTTACAGGAGTATGCAGAAGCAAAAGAACAAAAACAGATTGAAAGAGAGGAGAGGCATAATGAACGCGAGGCAAAACGCCTACAGGAAGAAAAGGTAGCTGAAGCTAAGCGTCTACAGGAAGAGACACAAGTAAAACTAGCTGAAATGGAAAACAAGCGTCTACAGGAAGAGACACAAGTAAAACTAGCTGAAATGGAAAACAAACGTCTACAGGAAGTAAAACTAGCTGAAATGGAAAACAAGCGTGTACAGGAAGAGACACAAGTAAAACTAGCTGAAATGGAAAACAAACGTCTACAGGAAGTAAAGTTAGCTGAAATGGAAATTGAGAAAGAGAAGATCAAGTGTCAGATGCAAACTGAAATCGAGTTAAGAAAACTAGAACTATCTTCGAAGGGTCAAAGTGATGAAAGCAGTAGACCGTCGCAGTCGTCACAGAGATTAAAACTGCCATATTTTACAGACCGGGACCAACTTAAAAATTATTTGGCCAGGTTCGAGGCATCAGCGAAAGAGTTAGGTATTCCAGAGAAGGAGTATGCGATGCGACTTGGTGAGCTTCTTGCGGGTAAGGCACTAGACACCATGTTCAATTTACCTGTAGAAGAAAGAAACAACTACACTATCTTACGTCAACGTTTGCTGACAAAGTTCCAACTAACTGAACATGGATATAGAACAAAGTTTAGACAGTTAGTGCCAGAGACAAATCAAGATTTCACAGACTTTGTTAACACAGTAAAGAATACATTTAACAAATGGATGGAGCTCGCAGAAGTAGGGAAAGATTTTAATAAATTAGTAGATCTAATGTTAAGAGACAAGGTAGTATCTGCATGCAATTCTAATTTAGTGGCGTTCTTTGAGGAACGGAAGCCAAAGGACTGTAGGGATGTGGATTTTAATTCCTGAGAATAATTCGTTAAAATGTCTAGGGGTTTTTATTGATTCTCTGGTCACTGGTTAGAATGCAGGGTGATCAGGGATATTTACCACAAATCCCAGGAGAAAAGAGTTCAATCCTTGAAACAACGGCATCTGTGTGTAGGTTTCCCTTCCCACTTCATCACCCTTAAATTAACTATAGATGCTAGAAGGATATTGATTGCTCACAACATATAAACAACCACTTGTTGGACACCACATTTACGTGATGTACACAACACTTTTGGACAAACAGTTCAGGTATAAACTCAAGATCTGTAGTTACATATATATATAGATGTGTAATAAACACTATGCATTTTCAGACAGGCATGGGAATGATGTGCAGTATTACAACATAGTACCCAGTGACCCCAGAAAAAACAACAATGTTATTACAAACAACACAGCAACCACAAATTGGGTCTACTTTCATTTTCCCTCATAATTAAGGCAAATAAAGATATTAAATAGAACCCAGCATAACATGTTTCTGACACCTTTTACCATTCTCTCATTGTTAAAAATAATGAGTTGGTGTCAAAATACTATACCATCTATACCATTGGGGAAAAAAAAACTACTGACCTGTTACCTTCAGAAAAAAAACCAACACATAAACAGCATTTTGTATTACTAATTAAACTACTTAATAGTCATTTATCTCCTGGTGTGCGGTTAAGAGTTCATCTTTGCTGTCGATTAGATCCTTTTCCCATTATCTGGGTACCGAATTAATGCACTCAGTTATGTTCTTACTATTTAGTCACTGGTAATTTGCTGGTGCAAATCATAATTTATACTCCAAAATAGAAATTACACACAATCACAAATCCCTCCGCGGGCTAGAATATTCGAGTACTCTGTTGCAGTAGGCTCGGTGTCTTTTATTTTTAAATTTGGGGCCTCAGGTTGGTCTAACTTTCCGGAATTTCCACTTAAGCTCTGCAGAAGGTACTTTACCATCTCACCATACATGGTGCCAAGTAGACGTCCATTCAGCTGCTCTGCTTTTAATATCAGAATCCCAAGTAGTTCAACAAAGATTTTACACCCACCAAGTCACGAGTCTATAACCCATGGCATTTAGGTTGACATTGGACCAGCAAAGAGTTAGTCGTCGTTATCTAGTCCAGTGTAGAACTTTATATGACTGAGAGGCATCTCATGGTAGTATCTGTGACTAGGGCCACATTTGATCTATACCTACATATATCCAAAGATGAATAAATTCAGCACAGTAACAGGTTTGCAAACAATTGGATGATTCCTCTTGTTGCTGATGTAGAGACATTTAGCTGCTTTCATATGGTCTTTTATCTGATGGGGTTCAGGGTTTGGAACCTTGAGGTAATCTGGTTTCGTAGTTATGTTTCAGATGATATTAAGTTTGTACCTTGGTTGTGTTGGCTTATGTGGTTCAGGTCTTCTCCCCATTTGTTTGAGTGGGTGTTCATAGCAAGAACTGGGTGTTGCATGGCTGGAACCTTATGTTTGACTGTTGCAGCTGTGAGATGTTCTTTCGAAGACTTATCCATTGTGGATATTAACTTGGTAATCCAACCAACAGTTGAAGGTTACTCACTGTTGTTAGTTTTAGTAACTTGAAGGAGGATTGTCCCAGTTTCACTGACTTGGTTGAATGATGAGGCCATAGGTGATACTTCCCAGAAGTAACGCAAACGATACACTGTTGTCAGTACTCTGATGATCTTCATCTTTGTAGATTATTAGATCTTGAAGTCCATCCTGGATATTCCTACTAAAATAGGACTTAATCACTCACCCAGTCAGTTGTCTTCTAATTTATCTGTTGCTCGCTATGGAGCTATTGAGCGCAGCAGTCCATGGGTATTTCTAGATGCAGACTATGGTTAGGACATTCACTTTCTGGCTGTTGACCCAGGATCCAGGTTTAGTGAAATAGTCCCACCACATTCAACCACCACCTGCTTCTCTTCTATAGAAAAGGGATGACAAGAATACAACACTAGCATTAACCTACTGTGATATGGTAAAAGGTTTACAACACAATTACAAACACAAATACAAAACAACAAGGGGAGAAGGGGAAAGGAGTGGGTGTCCACGTTCCACTGTCCCTCATTGCTGAGTAGAGCCATTCTGACTCTTAATAGTGAGTAAGGTATTTTCTCACTTATATTTTGTTCTGTTGTTACTGGGACTATTAGATGAGTGAAGTCATTCTGTCCATCCAACATGTTGATATTGTCTCTCTCATTACTTGAAGAGAATAGCCTATACAGAATCTCTGAGGTTTCTAATGCCGCGTCTTCCTTTCGGCACTATAATCATCCTTAGGTCAAGACTATTCAACATTGGCTTAAGTACTGACATACACATGGATTCTTACATCAACATCCTCTAATCCCAAGGTGCAACATTAAAATGTATATTCCCACAGTAAAAAGTAACAATCAGAACAGGGAAAATTCTCATACCAGAAAAAAAAACATACATGTCAATTTTTCTGATATCAAGTACATGATAATCCTACATAATAATTAATCATAATGCTGATGCAGGGAGCCTTTGTTTTTGGATTTTCTCAGGGGTTAATCCATAACTAAAACATACATTGTTTCCCCCCACTGCGTACAGAAGATGAGGATAGTAGTCGCTGTGATATATTTTGTCAAGGACTGCTATATTCAAGCAATTTATTCACATCAATCTTCGCTTCTGTTCCTACTACAGTGAGGTGATGCGGAGTGAATCCTATCCGAACATGCATTTACATCACGCGTTTAATTGTTCATGAATTTATATTCAAACATGGCCTGTCCCTAACACTATTTTATGAAATGATTATATGTTCACCCTCATATGGAGTGGTTACTAATCTGTTAACAAAAGGATGGTACTAAAATTTAACACTATAGTTCCAAGTTACAGATTATGATGTGGCAAAATATTTTATCCCCTGACTAAGAGTCAGGAATACGCGTAATCATTTGTATGTCCCCGCATGGATAAAACACCTTTCTATAGTACATAGATTATTTGCAGATTTCTAAGCATAAATAGTGAGATATTGTTCACAGTGCCTAGAAGTTTTAACATAGGAATATGAAATTGACAGACACTAGTTCTTTACTATGAAGTATGAATCAGGGGTCTGCTCCTACATTGAGAAAATCTCTAGAATGTGTTTCAGACATGAGAGTTGATACTTTACAGTACACATAATATTCATAGATTATAGCACTACTAGTGAGATATAAGTTCATAATGCCTATACAAGATATTAACATATGGATTTGAAATTGTAAGACATAGGAAAAATTACAGCGTGGCGCCCACATGTGTTTCCTTAGTAAACATCATCCAGCCTGGTTTAAGAGAATTGTAACTAATTCTTAATTAAACATACTGGTCTATGTAATACATAAATATATCTTAATAATGTAGATAACATACCAATAGCTTGAAGAGAATCATGTTTTTAAGGCAAAATACCTTCTCCCCGAAGGGAAAGGTCGACTTTCTTGTGTGTTCTCTTGACTAGAAATGGCCGCTTCAGTCTTTGTTTTCCCCCTCGCCAGGATTGGCCAGGTACGGGAGAGAAAACAAGCCAAAATAAATTTAGCTGTGCCACGGTCAGTCTATCGCTGTTTTATTTTCTCCTACATTAAGTAAGTTACTTAAACAGTAATTGTAAGGGTTTGTTTATTTTTAAGGGAGTCCATAAATAGGAAAGGGTAAGGACGTTTTATTATACCACAAGGACATAGACACAATGTCTCAGTTAGGGCAAAATTACATGACTGCACATCCTAACAGTTCTATTGGGAAACTAATGAGTGAGGAAATAGTCTGTGCAGCGTACACTAAACAGGACCAGAATCCAGTCATCAGACCAAGGGCGAAAAGTGTGGATTCAGCACATACAGGTGAGCAGCAAGAACTTCAAGATAATGGTTTCCGAGGAAACAATGTTGGTAGAGTAGGACGGTACCCGTATAGAAGAGGTAACTTCCAGAGACGTCCAAATTATGCCGGATGTTGGAATTGTGGGAGCTGGAGACACAAGGCAGCGGAGTGTGACGTGCAGCCAGCCAGTGAGCCAACAAGTAACGCAAGGAAGGAGATCATCTGTTTCAAATGTGGAAAGAAGGGGCATATCAGCCATCAATGTAGGATGAGAGAAACAGAGCACTCTAATGCAGCGCAAGTGATTGAGACTATGAACAATGAAGATTGTAGTGGGTGCAAACCTCTTTTTGAAAAAGACAGTCAGCCAGTCCTAATATGTGGTCATACAGTGAAAGCAGGATCAGCAGTGCATGAAGGAGGCAGTTTGAAGCTACATCAGGGATTTGTTAATGATAGGCCAGCGTTAACAATTAGGGATTCCGGATGTACGTCTATCGGAGTGAGGAGAAGTTTAATAGATCCCTCGGATTATACAGGGAAAAAGATTAGATGCATAACATTCAACGGCTCAGTAGAGTTCTACCCATTAGCCATAATAACAGTAAAAACACCATATATCGTTGGAAGAGTGACAGCGTGTGTCTTGGATTCACCAGTGGCTGATTTGATCATAGGAAATGTTATAGGAGATGAAGATTGTACAGAAGAGGAAGTAGTTTATTGGGACCGAAAATATAGTGTAAGCAGTAATGAGGTAGTTACCACAAGAGAGCCTAAATTAGAGAGTATAGCTGAGGTAGAAGAGGCACTTGAAGTAGACACAGGAACTCAGGACAAGGATAGTACAGCTGAGCAGATGAGAATGGATCCCAAATATAGTGCTAGTGACTCCCAGAGACAAGATACTACTCTGAACAAATGTTCCCAAGGGTGTAGGAGAGTAGAAAATAAGCAGTCAAAGAAAGGTAGATGGTGCTTCGAGAGGAAGAACAATGTTCTCACTCGCAGGTTTTCAGATAGTGGAACTGCATGCACGTGGGCAAGGAGCAGTACCTTTAGCACACAGAGACCGATATACTAGAACAGCTCAGGATAGTGCATGTGCAGGGCACATAGGCATAAGGCGTATGCAGCAGAAAGCAAGGTGCCAGGTATATGGGCCACGATTGAATAAAGAGTTCAGACTAAACAGAGACTCAAGTGTAACGGTGCAATATGCAGATAGGAAAGTTGAGTCAGGTCAAAAGAGTGTTCGCGACATTACTGACCCAGGGCTAGGGATAGCAAACAGATGTTGTAATTGTAGAGGATATTCAATGAGGAATATCTATAGACCAACCAACCAAGCAACCAACCAACCAAGCAACCAACCAAGCAACCAACCAGCCAAGCAACCAAGCAACCAACCAACTAACTAACTAACTAACTAACTAACCAACAAACCAAGCAACAATTTAACAAATCAAACAACCACCTAACTAGGATAGTGCATGTGCAGGGCACATAGGCATAAGGCGTATGCAGCAGAAAGCAAGGTGCCAGGTATATGGGCCACGATTGAATAAAGAGTTCAGACTAAACAGAGACTCAAGTGTAACGGTGCAATATGCAGATAGGAAAGTTGAGTCAGGTCAAAAGAGTGTTCGCGACAATACTGACCCAGGGCTAGGGATAGCAAACAGATGTTGTAATTGTAGAGGTACCATGAGTCATGGGTACATGAAAGGTAGACACAGCATCGACAGGAATCAGAGGTGGGTTGATGCAAGAACAGAACCACCTGATATAGGGTCGGTACACAAATAGTATTGTGTGGTCGTAAAGTAGTAAGAGACCTGTGGGTACATGTGTATAATGCTTTCCTATGATGTATTATTATTATGTGATGTATTAGTTCATGCATTGGTACACAAGATAGAAAGATGGTTGTATTTATGTGTGACGAATATAGGAGTATACTATGAGCATTTCATGTATTATGTAGTGTGGTAGCTAGAGTAAGGTGCAGCCATACTTAGGGCTACCCAGGCAATATGTCTGGGTCACATGTTTAGTAAGTTTTAGTCTCCCAATATTTGAAAACGAAGTTTTCTTTTAAGAGGGGGGTGATGACATAAGCCTGGGTCATTGACATTGAGTTGAGTGACCGGGCATGAGGAAGAATGGAGATGAAAGTGGGAGACAGTAAAGTGACTGACCTGGCTATGAGAAAACAGCCAGTCCTGAGAAATAATGGGAAGGGTGAGTGTGACCCCAGGGGGATGGGGGAAGGACAGTTTAGTTTTGTGTAAAGTCAAGGGACTTCAGGACAGTTAATGTGTAGATGCCGAACTGGTCGGTATTCTAAGGAGAAGCGGAGTTAGAGATCTCCGTGTTGTGTTGTTCTCCTAGTTGTGAAGAGAGGCCTGAACCAGAGTGGGTTCTATAGGGAGTGAGGGCCAAAACCCAGAGTGGGTTGCATAGTTGAGCAGTGGCTCCGACCAAATGTTGTGGGTTGTATTGTAGGAGATCCAGCCGTGGATAGTAGCTGGATTACCTGTCTTGTGGATTTGATATGAAGCAGGCTTGAGAAGGCATTGATGTGTGCTGGTTAAATTGTGAGGAGGATATTTATAGTCTATGGATTACATTGTTTCTGGATATATACATATGTTCCGTGAGTCTGTGTTATTTCTGTAATAAAGGATTATGTGCGCCAACGGAATCTTGTTTAATGACTGGTGAATATGCACTGCGGGGGTGAGTTATATTGCAAGACAGTTAGATATCTCCATTGACACACCATGAGTATCGTTACCTAGACAACGACCATCACACTACAATATCATAAACTTATCATCAAGAACATCGACAGTATCGTCAACATAGGACGACGTGTGACAGAAGGATCCACTATCTTCTGATCGCGAGGCAGGCGATTTATCTACTTCGCCATGGAGACTCTCAGTTGGAGTCCTGGTTAACCTTAGAGAAGTTACAATTGGAGCCAGCATAGCCGAATGGATAAGAGCGGGTGCTCTTAAACTTCCAGTGTGCTGATGCCGATGTAGAGGGTTAAACCCCTACACCAGTCAGTTGTACTAAAATGTTGACTTCTCGTTCTTGACTTGGGGGGGGGGGGGGGGGAACGTAAATTACAAGCACCTCTGAAGTCGGAAGTGGGTTCGCCTGATGGCTAGGGACACTGTTAATAGGGAAAGCTAATCCACACGCAAAATTCAGTCCAGCACTACAAGAAATAGTGTATATGGGCTACGCCTGAGGTCAAAGCGAGCGAGCGCAAAACAAAAAATGCTAGCTGTATTTGGAGTGCCCCAGGGTGGGGGGGGGGGGGAATAATGTCCAATGCAAACGATTAATCAGACAGAAACAAAATGTCTCATCGAGGAGGAGTTGGTTCCAAAATGACACGACATGTTGGTTGTCCTCGTGATAGTGTGACAAAATATGCACGATAGTCAGTAATCCGTACGTTCAACCAGATTACTGAAAGGAAGTTTGCGAAAGGATTAATTACTTCTGCAACCTTGATCAGACGGCAAGAACATCAATTCAAACGGGGTCAAGGTAGAATAGCGCGCCATGCGGGAAACCACAGAAGAATAAACAAGCAACACTGAACTGGTGTCGTCGACCGCTATATGCTGAGAGAGATACGGATGAGGGGATCTGGTCACTAAATGGACTCATAATTCGATATTCAATGAGGATTATCTATAGACCAACCAACCAAGCAACCAACCAACCAAGCAACCAACCAACCAAGCAACCAACCAGCCAAGCAACCAAGCAACCAACCAACTAACTAACTAACTAACCAACAAACCAAGCAACAATTTAACAAATCAAACAACCACCTAACTAACTAACTAACTAACTAACTAACTAACTAACTAATTAATTAACTAACTAATTAAATAACTAACTAACTACCTAACTAACTAACTACTAACTAACTAACTACCTAACTAACTAACTAACTAACTAACTAACTAACTACCTAACTAACTACCTAACTAACTAACTAACTAACTAACTACCTAACTACCTAACTAACTAACTACCTAACTAACTAACTACCTAACTACCTAACTAACTACACTAACTAAATAACTAACTACCTAACTAACTACACTAACTAACCAACAAACCAAGCAACCAAGTAACAAATCAACCAACCACCTAACTAACCAACTAAACTAACTAACTAACTAGCTAACTAAGTAACTAAACTAACTAACTTGCCAACTAACTAATTACTAAACTAACTAACTAACTAACTAACTAACTAACTAACTAACTAACTAACTAACCAAGCAACCAAGTAACAAATCAACCAACCACCTAACTAACTAACTAACTAGCTAACTAAGTAACTAAACTAACTAACTTGCCAACTAACTAATTACTAAACTAATTAACTAACTAACTAACCAACCAACCAACCAGCCAACTAACTAACTAACTAACTATCAAAAGGAAGGAAAAACGGTTAAGGCCAAAAAAAAAAAAAATATAGTATCAACCAATTAACTTCCTTGCACCAACAGCCCAATAGGAATGTCATGAGCCTAAAACAAAATATCAGATTGCTGTGTTCAACCTTTGAAAGCTGATAACTGGAACTAACTAAAGCTATCAGTGGGGCCATTAACCTGGGGTCTGAGTGGGAAACAGGAACAAGAAGAATATCAAACGGCACTTAAATGTCTGGCTGTCTTGCCTATTGTTTGTTGCCAATCATCATCATCATGTGCCATGGCAATAAGCGTGGGATGTCATGGTGTGCCATTTGACACGATCTCCAGTCGTGGATCACGTCTGTCATCTTGTCCCAGTTACGGCATGTGGCCAAGCCTACCAGGCAGTTATTACTTTACCTTCCGCTTTCTCTCTCCCTCTCCCTCCCCTCTCTCTCTCTCTCTCTCTCTCTCTCTCTCTCTCCTCTCTCTTCCCCTCTCCCCTCTCTCCCCCCCTCTCCCCCCCTCTCTCTCCTCTTTCTCTCCCTCCTCCCTTTCTTTCTCTCCCCTCTTTTTCCCTCTCTCTCTCCCTTTTTCCCCTCTTCCTCTCTCCCTCCTTTCCCCCTCCCCCTCCCCCTCTCCTCCCCCCTCCCCTTTCCCCTCCTCTCCCCCTCTCTCTCCCTTCCTCTCTCCTTCCCCTCTTTTTTTTCTTCCCCTCCCCGGGCAATCTTTCCGTTCCCCCCCCCCAAGGGGTTTTCTTTATTTCCCTCTCTCCCCCCTTTTTTTAACTTTCCCCCGACTTTTTAATCGATTTCCTTTCTTTGTTTCCCCGAAAACCCCTTTTTTTTTCCGGGGGAGCCTAAATTGGTTTTTTTCCTCCCCCTTTTTCCCTTTTGGCCCCCTTTGGACGTGGGGCCACCCCATTTTATTAAACCGGTGGGAACCCCCGGAAACAACTACCCACCCTTCCCCCCAAGGCCCCAAGGAAATTTTTAAAAACGGGAAATTTTTGTGGGTCCAGTTTGGTTCCTATTTTTTTTGTCGACAAGGTTTTGGCCGTACTTCCCACTTTTTCTTGTTCCTTTTGCCAAAAATTCCTTTTTTCTTTGTTTTTTTTGTTTTTTTTTGGTTATTCATTCCCCTTTTTCCCTTTATTTGTTTCTCCCCTCTTTTTCTTGGGTTTTTTTAAAACCCCGTATTCCCGGACTTCTTTTGTATCCCCTTTTATTCCCCAATTTCCGATTCTTCCCCCCCAAAGGGGTCCCAAATCACTTTTTGTTGTCCCCGTGAAACCGCCCTTTTTCCCGGGCCCTTCCATGGGGACCAAGTGTCCCCCTTTCTTGTAGTTCAAGGTAATTTGGAGAGGGACAAACCAAAAATTTAACCCCCTGCTCCCCCTTCTTCCCCCCCTTTTTTAAAATGTTTGTTCGGGGCGTTCCCCCCCCCCGTTCCGTTTGTTAGGTTCCCCCCCTTCTTCCCCCCCGTCTCTTTTTTGGTCCCCCCACCAAGGCCAAATTTTCCAAACTTTCTTTTGTGATATTTTCTCTTTCTTTTCTTTTTCCAAACCCGGGCTTGTTAAAACATTGTCCCTTCCTTTTTTCCCTCTTTCTTTTTTCTTCTTCTTTTCGTTAATCCTTTTTTTCGTTTTCCTTTCCCGGGACGCCCCTTGGGGGGCCCCCTTTTTTTCCAAAACCTTTTCCCGGTCCGCCTTTTTTTTTTTGCCCCCTTCCCTTCCTGGGGGCTCTCCTTTTTTTCTTCCCCCTCCCTCCCCCTTTTTCCCTCCCCCCTTTTTTCCCGACTCTAAATTTGTTTGAATCTTTTCCCCCTTCCCAAAAAGGGAAAAAAAGCTTCTAAAAAACCCCCACTCTTTGTTTTCCAACTCACCCCGTTCCTTTAAAAGGGGGACCAAAGTTTCGGGGTTTTTTTCCCCCGCTAAGTTGGGGGCCCCCAAAAACAAAGTTCCAATTTTAAACAAGGTCTTAACCGGGGGACCAAGTTTCCTTAACTCTGCCCTTTTTTTTCCGGGGGCCAAAGAAACCCCCTGCCAGAAATTTTAAAAAGTTTCTTTTGTGGTTTGGGCCCCGCCCAAGATCCAGAACCCGGACCCACCGGGTAAAACCCACGTGTAAATTCCCCGGAAAAATTTGGGGGCTTTCAAAAATAGAATATTTTATTTTTGATTTTCCTGTTGTTTAACCTGGGGTTTTTTTTGTCAAAAATGTTTCCATGTAATTTTTACCTTGGGGACCGTGCAAGCCAATGTAGTTTTCTCCGTTTAAAATTTATTTTTTATTTTTTGGGGGTGATTTTTTTTTCCCCCTGGTTTCCCAAAAGAGGTCCGTACCCCTTCAAAGGCCCGGTTTTTTTCTGAAGGAATTTCCGATTTTTTTTGGGATAGAATTGGGGCTTGAACCACTTCAAGCACTTATAAGACCATTTTCCCACATAAAATTGTGAAATTCTACCAAAATTACTATTTGATATTTCATTTGAACTAAATTTTGAAAACTTAAACTGTGATTATGTGTAAACTTGAAATATGTATCCAAATCACCAGTTTAACGACTATTTTGAATATTTGATGTATTACATTCATTATGTCAATATTCATTGAATTTACCCACAATTTTGTACATTGCCAAATACGTTAAGTACAAGGGAAGTAAATCAGAGTTCAGACTAAGATCATACAGAAGAGCTCAGTCAGAGACAATAGAAAGAAGACAAGACGACAATTGACGAGTCATTCGACGATTCATCTCACGATTCATTTTACGTTTCAGTCATACAATCATACCATTCATATCATTTATATCATTTATATCATTCATATTATTCACATCACATTTGTAATTTGCCAATCGTAAGAACTGTAGTATGTAAAGTGATTACAACCATGTATTGTGTAACACATGCCAGATACTAATTGGTGCTGCTCCACTAAACAGGTACATCAATCTTACGAGCAAACCGATCTATTCTGTGTGGGAAAGACAGTGGTGTAACATCCCGAGGGGCCTTATTTTCATCGGATTAGATGAGTATTTTTTCACTATTTTGATAATCACAATTAACAACGTATCTTAATTTTCAGTGAGTGATTGTGATTGTGTGACACTTATTAATTGTAAAATTATTTATATACCAGTTGTGTAAGAACATAAAGCCATACAATGTCAACATTAAGTGATTGCATCCAAGCTGGCAAAGAACTAGGCCATAGCGGGGAGAAATTAGAAAAATGGGCAGAACAGAAATACAAAGAAGAAACAGAAAGAAAAACTGCACTAGAGAGAGATGAACGAGCACTTGAAAGACAGCATCAGAAAGAGATGAAAGAGCTAGAGGAAACTACTAAACTGAAAGAATTAGAAATAAAACAAAAGCAAATAGAATTAGATGACACCACCAAGCAAAAACAAATAGAATTAGACTCACAAGCAAAGTTGAGAATGAAAGAAATAGAAATTGACTCACACATTCAAATAGACCCACTAAACAGAAGAGTCAGGAAGAGCAAAATAAATTTTCTAAATATAAAGGGATCATCAAACCCTTCAGTCAAGGGGATTCAATCTCAGCCTGGACCGAGAATATAGAGTTCCAGCTCAAATTTCAAGAAATTCCGTTAGAAGATTGGGCCATGATTTATATGAGAAATCTCTCTGGGGAGCCCTTAAAAGTTATTGAGTCTATACCAACAGAATTAAGAAACAACTACCAATATATTCATGACAGAATTATGCAGCATTTTCTACTCGATGCTCCTGGATATCATAACCAGTACTCACAAATCAAACCAAAACCGAACGAAACATTCATAGATTACATATCTAACGTTCAAAGTGTATTCAGTAGATGGCTTAAGGCAGCGAAAGTAGGGAAGAGTTTTGACAGATTACAAGACTTAATGATTATGGATAAAGTGATATCCACAGTTCCAACTCCCTTTGCTAAGTTCCTGCAACAAGCAGACATTGAATCTCTAGAACAGTTGGAGAAACGTGGTTCGGCGTATTTCTCTTCGAACCGAGATATATTTAAGTCATCTAGACATGATTCTGAAATTACAGCGTTTGCTAAGAACCAACCAAACAGATCGTTCAACCAGAAAGCTTATCAGAAGAAAGATAAACCATACCAAAAGCCACCACAATGTGTGTACTGCCAATTTATATCATCCGGAACACTCGATGTGTGATAAAAATCCATCATTACCCTGCACATCTCGAAATGATGATCAAAAAGCAGGAAACAAAAGGAGTACATACCAGGCGTGCAGTTAAATGTTTTTTTTTTTTGTTCTTCGTTTGGCATTATAGTTTCTAAGTGTTTGGGCAGACAAAGAATGAGAGCCAGCAACGCTGTGCTCATTGACACATCTTCCGATAGTGGCAGTAAAACAGAGTGCGAGAATGAAAATGTATTACCATTCAATGTGTGCGAAAGTGTAGCTGTTGTTACAGATATATTAGATTTCGATAGATGTGATACTTGTAATCAGTTCCATACGGAGTGGTAAACTCAATGTGGTCACATCGTACCATGTTCTAATGAAGATGCAAATTCAGCCTAACCTCCAGAGGTAATTTAAAGTTCCACGATGCCACTGGTCAATGAATATCCATGCAATGTTTACTTGATAGTGGCAGTACTTGTAATCGGGGTAAGGAAAGACTAGTTAACCCAGAGGATATACGGGCAATTTGTGTAAATGCCGAACTTTTTTCTGGTAATATTGAGAAATACCCGCTGGCAAGAGTCCGTATAAACAAACCCGTTCCTTTCCGGCACATTTACGTGCGCTATTTTACAGGACCCCTGTACTGACCTCATTTTAGGGTGCCT
>JACEFZ010013583.1:7500-54747 GCA_014155875.1 Cepaea nemoralis | reverse complement strand
AGCTTGTTTTTTTCCAATATATGTTTTTTACAAGTCTAAGATCTTTTCCATCAATTTGTAGATCTTCAAGCATCCTTATCATGTTGACATGTCTCACTTTATCAAAAGCCTTTGTGTAGTCAATAAAGCAAAGGTGTAGATCTTTGTTTACTTCTATAGAACGTTCGATTATGTTTCTCAGTATATACACAGCATTTACTGTACCCTTGCCTTCCACAAACCCACATTGTTCTTCTCCTATTTCAGGTTGTATTTTCCTCCTAACTCTTTGCATGATAATTCTTAGCAAAATCTTCGTGATGTGACTCATTATACTAATTGTTCGATGTTGATCACATTCCAATGCTCCTGATTTCTTTGGGATTGCAATAAATACAGAATTACATAACTTCTGAGGTATATTTCCAGTATCATATATTGTATTAAGCAGACTGGTAACTTTATCTATTCCATATTCTTCTAAAGCATTAATCATTTCTGTTGTGACGCTGTCTGAACCGGGGGTCTTGCCAGATTTCATATGGTTAAGCGCATTCTGAACCTCCATCTTTAAAATTTCTGGTCCTTCATTATTATTTTGGACATCATACTGTTCGTCTCTGTTATCGTCATAAAGGTTTTTCACATAATCTGACCATTCATGTAAGATCTGATCTTTTTCTATTATGACTCTTCCATCTTTTGTCTTTAGGCAGCCTGCTGATGTACGTGTTCTTTGATTAGTAAGCTCCTGAATTCTTTTGTGCATTAGTTTCGCATTGTTACTGTTGTGTTGTTTTTCAATTTCTCTGCAATTTTTCTCAAGCCATGTTTCTTTTGCCTCCTTACACAAGGTTCTCACTTTTCTGTGAATTTCTTCATATTTGGCAGGATTATTTTTGTTCTGTCTTCTTGTTTCCATTAGTTGTAAAATTTCTTCAGTCATCCATGTCTTACGGCCCACTTTCTTTACTTTTGGAATAGTTTTTTCTGCTGCGCAACTGATTGAATTCTTCATCGTTTCCCATTGATCATCTACATCTTGAAACAGGATCTCTAGATCAGACAATATATCAAATTTGTTCTTTACTTCTATGTTAAAATTATCTTGTATTTCTTTGTCAGTTTTCAATTTGCACAAGTCATATTTAGGGTTTCCTGCTGTATACTTGACTTTCTTTAACTTTACCCTCAATGTGCCTGTAATTAATCTGTGATCACTGTAACAGTCTGCATTTGGAACTGTTTTTACGACTGTTAACGCATTTCGAAACCTTTTGCTAATCAGGATGTAATCTATCTGGTTTTTAATCCTGCTGTCTGGACTCCTCCATGTCCATAATCTTCTAGGATGCTGTTTAAACCAGGTGTTTCCTACAACCATTTCTTGTTCTTTTGCCCATTCTACAAGTATTCTACAGACTGGTATAGAAAACCTAATAGCCTCAACCCAATTGAATAGTGAAAATCACAACTTGTATCTCAACATTGCAAAAACAAATATAATGCATACAGATGAAACCACGATGGAGAAAGAAATATATGTTAATGAGGAAAAATTGGAGGTGGTGGAAAATTTTGAATATCTTGGGTCATTGATTACCAACAACGGTGACACAATGAAAGAAATTAAACGACGACTATCAAAGACTAAAACAACTGAATAAATTATGGAATGGGACAGACAGAACTACAAAAATTAGATTTTTAAGAGCATGCATCTTTCCCATTGCAACATACGCCTGTGAGAATTGGACACTTACTAAACAAGCTGAGCAGCGCATAAATGACTTTGAATATAAATGTTATAGACGAGTTCTAAGAATATCTTGGGTAAAGAAAAGAATAAATGCCTCCATACTTCAAGAGCTGAATGTTGAAGAAGGTTGGCTATTAGAGACGATAAAACAAAGAAAATTGAAATATTTTGGTCACTTGAAACGTCATGAAAGTTTGGAGAGAACAATAATGGAGGGTTAAAGAAAGAGAGTGCTAATATGCTATATAGAACCAGTTTTGCTGTATGGCAGCGAATCTTGGAATGTAAATGAACAAATTAGGAAGAACTTAGAAGCAACAGAGATGTGGTTTTTAAGACGAATGTTGCGAATTCCTTGGACTGCCAGAGTAACTAACAACGATTGCCTGAAAGAGGCTAATGAAACTAGAACACTATATACAACAATAAGAAAGAGACATACAGCTTTCTTTGGTCATGTGATGAGAAGACAGGCATTGGAGAACATCGTGACAACTGGAAAGATCGAGGGGAAGAGAGGCAGAGGCAGACCAAGAGAAATGATGCTGGACGGATTGAGACGGTGGCATGGAGGAATATCATCAGCAGAGTTGATCCAGAACACCAAAGACAGAGATCTGTGGAGAGCCATGAACGCCTACGCCAGTCGGCACGGCACTTAATGATGATATGCCTGGGAAGAGAGGAAGAGGAAGGCCAAAGAGAAGATGGGTGCAGGATGTGGCGGATGATCTCCGGATGGGTGTATCGGACGCGGGACATCTTGCTTATGATCGAGAGGTTGTCCGGAAGGTTGTTATGGGAGCGAGGTTCTGCAAAGGACATGCTACTGAATGAATGAACATACATTTAGTGTTTGAAAATACATACATAGTCGCAAGCTGTAAGGTCTTAGTCAGACATGGCAGAGCTACCATACAACAGTAGACTGTACTACCTGCTTTATGTTAGAGGCAAATTTTGGACAGCGCTCATCAAACGTGCGCGCGCGCGCGTGTGTGTGTGAGTGGGTGCCTGTTGCCCGCCTGCCTGCCTCATAACATGGTTATATGCATTATCTATGCCCACCGCATTCGTTCGACAACATTTTTGGGTCTATGTGAATGTAACATGCGCAACAGATAATTAATGTACGACAGATGAGTGCTTGGAAGGGCAAAACGTAAGACGGGCCTGCGTGCTCAATTTGTAACCCTTTGAAAATGAAGTTTGTTCATTGCTTCTATTCGTAAAAACATAGTAAAATATACGCACATGATATCTGCCTGTAAAGGATAGTACCTGATATCTACCCGTAAGGGATAGTAAGTGATATCTACCTGTAAAGGATAAGATGTGATATCTACCTGTAAAGGATAGCAAGTAATATCTACTTGTAAAGGATAATACGTGATATGTACCTGTAATGGATAGTATGTGATATTTACCTATAAAGGATAGTTTATGATATATATCTGTAAAGGACAGTAAGTGATATTTACGTGTAAAGGATAGTTTATGATATATATCTGTAAAGGATAGTGATATCTACCTGTAAAGGATAGTACGTGATAAATCCAAAACACATTTCCTCAGATGTAGACTCGCCCCAGCATACAGGATTTGGCGTAGCAGTTCGTTTGTACACACATGTGGTTCGAATCTCATCTCCTGAGTTGATCTTAATGGGTTGTTCTAAGAATCTGG
Source organism: Cepaea nemoralis (assembly GCA_014155875.1). NCBI lineage: Eukaryota > Metazoa > Mollusca > Gastropoda > Stylommatophora > Helicidae > Cepaea > Cepaea nemoralis. The sequence goes on along the minus strand of JACEFZ010013583.1, from coordinate 51,323 downwards.
ATATGGGATATGGTTAATTAGTTCATGCATTTTGTTTATTACATTAACGGAACAGAATTTTATTTATGAAATTAACGTGAAATTAGTTAAAGAATTCGTTTAGTGAACTAATGAATATTGGTAGTAAAATAGAGCAAACTAATGCACGTAATAGTACCTAGAACATATACATGGGGTTGGGGTTAATCTCCTCTCCCCCCCCCTCTCACTCACTAACTCACTCATTCTCACACACTTACATTCACATACACACTCTCACACATACTCACACTCTCTCACTCACTCTTACACACACTCACACTCACTCACACACACAGACTCACACTCAATCACTCACGCATTTTCACACATTTACACACACTCTCATTCACACACTCAGATACACTCACAACACACACTCACACTCACACACTCTTTCACTCACACATACACATACACTCACACACACTGTCACACACACACTCACACTCTCTCACTCAGACACACTCTCTCTCTCTCTATCTCTCTCTCTCTCTCACGCATACATTTAAACACACACACTCTCTCACACACACTCACACTATCTCTCTCTCTCTCTCTCTCTCTCTCTCTCTCTCTCTCTCTCTCACTCACACTCATTCACACACACACACAGATTCACACTCACCCACTCACTCATTTTCACATATTTACACACACACACACACACTGACACATACTCACACACACTCTCTCACTCTGACACATACACTCACACACACTCACACATACTCACACTCTCTCACTCACACTCACACACTCTCTCACTCTGTCACATACACTCACACGCACACTCACACATACAATAAAATAGAGCAAAGAACTGAACGTAAAATTGCCCAGAAAATAAACCTGAGAATCTGGATATGGGACATGATAAATTAGTTTATGAATTTTGTTAATCAAATTAACGGGACAGACTTTCATTTATAAAATTAACATGAAATTAGATAAGGAATTAGTGTTGTGAACTAACGAATCTTGGTAATGAAACAGAACACGAATCCGCATAACAAATGTAGCAGACGGAAACCATAGTTAAAGGTAAAGTGAAGGGCCTCGTCTCACACCATGGAGCATGCTGGGTATATGGTGCTAGCCCAATATTTGTATATCAAAGGGTGGTCCATGGGGATGTGGGTGGTGCCAAAGTGGCTGCCTTTACCTCCCTGGACATTTCCTGGTACCAATTTGAGGCTGGGACGACCTGGAAATCCAGGTTAATAAAACAAAAAAATCTCCCGGCTTGAGGGGGATTCAATCACATGATCACCGGGCTAGTTGGTGAGTGTGCTAGCCACTGCGTTACCTTGACTGCTAAATGTGTGGAATAGAAGGAGTTAAATATATGCTTGTTGACATCTGAAGACTTGGAGGAATAGAAGAAAGAGAGGAAGGAGTAGGAAGAAGGGGATGAAGCTGTGGAAGCAGCAACATATAAGAAACAGAAGATACGGGAAAAAGGGGGAAGAAGAGATTGTTGGCACAAAATCAATGAAGAAGAATAGGATCAAGAAGAAAAAGAAGAGGAGGAAGATATAGAAGAGGAGGAGGAAGAAGAATAGAAAAAGAGGGATACGAGAAGTGGGTAGGAGGAGAAAGAGGAAGAAGTGGCAATTGCTAAACAGAGAAGAAGAAGGGGGAGGAGATGAAGAAGAAAGAGGAGCAGGAAACTGATTAGGTGGAGGAGAATGAAGAAAAAGTTAGATGCGAAACAAAGAAAACGAAAAAAGGAAGAGAACAAGCTGGGGAGATAGAGAAGGTGGTGGAGGAATAACAGTGAAATAGAGAATTACGAAGAAGAGATTACAGTGAAAGTGGCAGCAGAAGCTGTGGGAGATCAACAGACAGCCACCACCACCAGGTGATCGTTTCCTTACGTGTAGATCACAGGATCATCATAATCGTAGTCGTCCTGGTCGGTTATGGTCTTGATGTAAGAATTGTTCTTGTAGACTTTGATTTCCTGTGACTTACCTAAGATAGTGGGAGATTCAATATCAAATTACATGGAACCATTCTGAAACAAGTCAATGTATTTAAGTATTTGGGTATTTTAATAACAACAAATGGAAGATGTATTAATGAAGATAAATGTAGAATAGCCCAAGCGGTAACAGCATTTCATAAGTTGAAGGATATTCTCTGTAATTTATATTTGTCAATAAAGATGAGGACATGAACTCTTGAGCCAATCCTGATGTGCGGAAGCAAATCATGGACATTTAGCAGACAAGTAAGGAATTATGTGGAAGCTGCGTATATGTGGTTTTAAAGAAGAATGATGAGAACATCGTGGATGGATAGAAAGATCAATGAAGAAATCTTGAAAGAAGTTCACTCACACAGAGAACTGGTTATTCGCATCAGAAGAAGACAGTCAACATTCTTTGGGCGTGTCATGAGCAGGGGAAAGCTGGAGAATATCGTCACAACGGGAAGGTTGGATGGGAAGAGAGACAAGGGGATGTACAGTTTGACATCTTGACATGAGGGATCGTGGGTATCAGAAATGATTCGCAGCACAGGAGACAGAAGGCTGTGCACAGACATCATTACCAACTCCACACTGCATGGACTATACGAAGATTGACAATACACGAGACAGAAGACTGTAGACAGACATGATCACCAACGGCACACGGCATGGACTACAAACATATTGGCAGTACACGAGACAGAAGGCTGTGGACAGACATGATCAACAACACCACACGTCATGGACTACAAGAAGAAATGGGCATACAGGCTTGCAATATTTAAAAGTGGAGAGATAATACATGTACAGACCTACAAGCACTTGGAATCAACGACTGGCAAGAGAAGGTACACCAGAGAGACGAATGGAGACGGATTGTATTTGCAGCAAAGAACCTCAATGGCTCGGAAGGCTGAAGAAGAAGATTAAACATAGCATCACCACTACAATGTAGATCAGAAACGTGGAGAACAACATAACTAATAAACTGGAAACATTCATTCATTGGTGACTGCAGAATAGAAATAATTGAAATATGGTGACAGTAAGAATCGCCAACGTGGAGTTCATGGAGAGAACTAACACATTTCAGTGGACCAAGAGACGCGGAAAAGACACTGACGCTGGACAAGACACCACGCCGAGAAAACCTGAGTACAACTAGACACTCTCTTGTCTGGAACCCACAAGGCGAAGACAATAGAGAGACCTACAATCACGGAGAAGAGAATTAAAGCGACAGTTAAGATGGGGGAGGACATGGGCGGGGCTACACCACCGTGGATTGGTTGATGGCCTTGACCCAATGGGGGTAAGAAGGAATGATGAGACGAAGATGTTATGTACCACTTGAAATGTCGTACATTGTGGGTTAACTGGTATTTTAAAGAAGAAAGCACAGTTTGTGAGAACTTGCCGCCTTTTGTATCGCTTTTAACAGACTCAGTGGCAAACACAAATGTTGGTTTGGACCAATCAAAAATGGATGGCGGAAAATGGAAAATAGGTGTGTCATTATTATGACTTAAAAGTTGTTAATATAATAGCCGACATGTTGTATTATATATGAAATTAAAATGGGTTGCATGGGGAATACTATTGTATATAAGCCCACGGCAGATACGGGACATTGCTTAAGACGATTAATCATCCCAGTTCACCGAATCAGCTAAACACAGTAAACATTCATGTTGTGTGAATCCCTCCAACAGAAGTTATTCCATCTAAACATTCATGTTGTGTGAATCCCTCCAACAGACACCAACAAAAGTCATTCCATCTAAACATTCATGTTGTGTGAATCCCCCCAACAGACACCAACAAAAGTCATTCCATCTAAACATTCATGTTGTGTGAATCCCCCCAACAGAAGTTATTCCATCTAAACATTCATGTTGTGTGAATCCCCCAAACAGAAGTTATTCCATCTAAACATTCATGTTGTGTGAATCCCCCCAACAGAAGTTATTCCATCTAAACATTCATGTTGTGTGAATCCCCCAAACAGAAGTTATTCCATCTAAACATTCATGTTGTGTGAATCCCTCCAACAGAAGTTATTCCATCTAAACATTCATGTTGTGTGAATCCCCCAAACAGAAGTTATTCCATCTAAACATTCATGTTGTGTGAATCCCTCCAACAGAAGTTATTCCATCTAAACATTCATGTTGTGTGAATCCCTCCAACAGAAGTTATTCCATCTAAACATTCATGTTGTGTGAATCCCTCCAACAGAAGTTATTCCATCTAAACATTCATGTTGTGTGAATCCCTCCAACAGAAGTTATTCCATCTAAACATTCATGTTGTGTGAATCCCTCCAACAGAAGTTATTCCATCTAAACATTCATGTTGTGTGAATCCCTCCAACAGAAGTTATTCCATCTAAACATTCATGTTGTGTGAATCCCTCCAACAGAAGTTATTCCATCTAAACATTCATGTTGTGTGAATCCCCCCAACAGAAGTTATTCCATCTAAACATTCATGTTGTGTGAATCCCTCCAACAGAAGTTATTCCATCTAAACATTCATGTTGTGTGAATCCCCCCAACAGAAGTTATTCCATCTAAACATTCATGTTGTGTGAATCCCTCCAACAGAAGTTATTCCATCTAAACATTCATGTTGTGTGAATCCCCCCAACAGAAGTTATTCCATCTAAACATTCATGTTGTGTGAATCCCCCAGCAGACACCAACAGAAGCCATTCCATCTAAACATTGAATCGTAAACAAGAAATGAATGACACATGAAATTCTGCAGAATCCTTGATAATTAGTGACCAAGAAAAAAAAATTACCACAAGCCTTGGAGATGTGATTTTACAGAAGAATATTGAAAATTCCTTGGACAGTCAAAATGGGCAAAGGGAGGCTTAATCTCAAAGACAACCTGTCACAAACATCAGACAAAGGCAGTCATAATTTTGTGGAACATTTTGTGACAATTGGAAAGGTTATGGAAGGAGAGATAGAAGACGACAGCTAGAGAAATGTCTTGACAATCTTGTAATATGTGCAGAAGGGAGACAACACATGGACTTATACATGCCGGTGGAGATCGCAAGATGTGGAGAAGACTGGCCACCCACGCCAGTCGGCAAGACACTTGATGAGGATAATGAAATATTCGGGGTTGTTGTATGTCATAGGCTGTCATCAGACTGTCATGAGATTGTCATAGCCTGTCATCAGGTTGTCATCAACAGACACACATACACATGAGGTCGTAAGCAAAATCTGGCAATCACATGAGAATTGTTGAATGATGCCTCCGTCCATCATCCTCATGCAGAAAGCCCTTTCCAGGACGTCGCTCTCACCATAACCCCTAGAAAACACCATAGATCCCTGGTCAGTTCTCCTACCGTAAAGTTGTTGCATGAAGAGTGAGTTCCCTTGAAGCAAGATGGCGGGACATTTCTTCGTCCCGTAAAATGGAACGTGTTTTTTTTCGAAATGTGTATGGATTAAGTGTTTTTTCGTGGTGAAATGGAGTTCGGACCGTGCAACGGAGTTCGTGCACGCGCGCCCGGACTTCCTTCGGCGTATCATCGGCGCCCGGTGGCGATAGTTAAGCCTAACATGACGACCAGACGACCAGCAAGGACACAACGTGGTAAGAGGGCGGGCGCGCGCAGAAGGCGTTTAAAATGTGACAGATTGGGTATCGGAAACGTTCGAGTACTGTACTGGAACTGTGCATCATTTAGTCAACGCCGACCCATTCTTGAAAAACTACTCTACGGAAACGATATTGTAGTCTTACAAGAAACACAGCTCGGCGACGGAACAGTCAATGTCGCGGGATTTCAGGGATTCTTTAACAGGCGGCACCTCGGACAGGCCATTCTGGTCCGCGACAACATACTAGTGTCTGAGATCGATATGTCTTCCTGGAACAGTGATGCCCTGCAAGTGCAGGCATTAAGAATAATGACACCAGTGCAGCTTGTAATCGTGAACGTTTATGCGCGAAATGGGAAGGTCGACGTGCGACAATGGCAGAGTTTGTTCGATATGGATGAAAGGCATATCATCTACTGTGGGGACTTCAATGCCAGAGGCAGTCAATGGGGGAATTGCATCACCAATAGACAGGGAGAAGATCTGGAGGACGCCCTGGCATCTGCTGCCCTAATCTGTCTGAATGATGGGAAGGTCACTAGAATAGCCACTCGACCAGGTGACTCTGACAGCGTCATTGACTTGGCTCTGGTGTCGCCCACCATCGCACCAAGGTGCCGGTGGGGCACACTGGGATACCACGATAGTGACCACTACCCTTGTGTCATCCTGATCAAGAAAGACGGGGCCATGAGTCAAAGAAACAAGACAAATGCCTTCCCGTACGACAACACTGGTCAAGACGCCATAAGCAAGATCAGAAGAAGAAAACTAACTTCCTCCCGCAGGAGACAAGAAAGATGGTTGCAGCCACCATGGTGGAATGGAGAGGTCGAGAAGGCATGGCTGGGAAAGAGGCAGGCTGTCAAAGACTGGCAAAAGGCCAGAAAGGCTAACATGCCACAGGTTGAGTTGGCGAACCTGAAGACTGAGGTCGATAGGACGACGACTTTATTCAAATCCTGCGCCAAACAGGCCAAGGCCGAGAAATGGGACGAGTTCTGCAGGAAGGTGTGCTCCGAGCGATCTCTTACGACATTCTGGCGCCTCCACAAGAGCATGAACGGTGCTGCACAACGTAGGGGTATTCCAGACTTTCAAGGCACAGACCTCGCATGGAAAAAGTCGGATGCGGATAAAGGTAAGGCCCTTCTTGCACGCTACATAGAACAGACTGACCAGAAAGACGAGCCCGCCAGACAGAGGACCACAACGACACTCTCTCAATTGTGCGAGGGGGTCGGGACAGACGAAGAATGGACAATCACAGCTGAGATATTGCGTGCGATGCTCAAGAAATCACCTAACACCGCCCCAGGCCCAGACGGCATCCGATATGGTGACCTACTGGTGATATCAGATGATGACATGGAAGAACTGGCCAGAGAATTCAACACCAGTATCCAGAGGGGTCAGGTCAAAGAAGAATGGCTACACAGCTACTTGCTGCCGCTGCCAAAACCGAACAAAGACCATTCCAAGATAAGCGGCTACAGAATCATTACGATGCAGAATACTGTTGGCAAGCTACTGGAGAAAATTGTAGCACACAGACTTGCTTGGGACTTGGAACAGCTCGGCTGCTTCCCGCCCACACTTGGAGGATACAGACGCAACAAAGAGTCATGGCTGAATGCAGGCGGTCTTTGCTCAAGATGTTTACGAAGGATTTCAGGTCAGAGAAGAGACATGTGCGGCCGCCATAGACTTAGAGGACGCATATAACAGAGTATCTTTCGAGCACTTGATGCAAACCCTCCTCAGACTGAAAGTGCACCCTCACCTTGTACGATGGATAGCTGCAGTTCTGCTCCAAAGGAAGGTGGTGCTAAGATGCGGGAGTTGGTCTTCTGAGCCGATAACGATATGTCCAGGATTGCCGCAGGGTTCACCACTGTCACCAGTACTATTCAACGTGTATACGGTGCCGATCACTGAACAACAGTTGGACGGGAGGGGTAGGACTCTGTCATTCGTTGACGACATCCTCGTGTATCGACAGGGTCGAGATAGACAGGCGGTTGCCAATGATATGCAGGGCGAACTAGATCGAATTTCCTCATGGTGTGCTGATGCCGATGCCCTTGTCAACCCTGCAAAGGCAACGGTTACATGGTTCTCACTAAACAACCATATTGTGAAAACAGACCTGCCGGCAGTAAGAATGGATGGGAGCAGTTTGAGTAGAACCCAGTCAATGACATATCTTGGCGTGAGGCTTGATCGTAGCCTGTCCTTCAGAGATCATGTCGATTATGTCATAACGAAGGCTCGAAAAGGTTTGTCAGCAATGAGAGTCATGGCGACTGCCAATATCGAGCAAAGACTGCTAATACTTCTGTTCCAAGGACTTGTGCTTTCACGCATCGAGTATGCCCTGGCCATCCTCACTGTCAGCCCTACACAGATTGGAAGACTTGAAAAGGTACAAAACGAAGCCATGCGCATCATTTTGGGCTGCACGAGAGACACCAGCTGTGTAGCAATGAGATACCTCCTTGACTTCCCGACAATGGAACACAGGATCAAGATCTGGAGAGCTCGTGCATACTTAAAAATAAGTGCAGATGAGCAGCACCCTCTGCATGACGCTATATTCAGAGAAAAGGGTGACAGGCTAAAGAGGGGCAAATCATGGATGGGTCGGGCGGAAGATGTCGTCAGACAGGTCTGCAGTCTTACCAGTATCAACCCCGGCAAGGAATGGGTGCCGGTGCCTCCAGCTTTTAAGTGCACTTTCTCCTGCATTATCACACTCGACAGACGGTGCAGAGAGCAGAACCCTGCCGCTGTCAATGCAGAGGTTAACGCGCTCATCTATGAACACTCAGATAGCCCCGAAGTGCTCATCTATACAGATGGATCTGTTGTAAAGCAGCAGAGAAGTGCGTGGGCATTTACAGCCCGTTCAGCGGGCCGAACCGTTCAAGAATCCAGTGGTGCCCACTCTATGACCACGAGCAGCATGACGATGGAGGTGATGGCAGTTACACAGGCTTTCATATGGCTGGAATCACAGCATTATACCAACGTGTGTGTACTAAGTGATTCAATGAGCATGATTCAGAAGGTCGAAGCTGGATCTGTACGTAGACAGTGGACTGAATCGCTGCGGAAGTCTGTTGTCCGTAAAGTCACCTTCATCTTCGTCCCGGGACACGCGGGAGTCGAGGGAAATGAACGAGCTGACAAACTGGCTGGCTCTGCACCCCCTGTAGATGGCCAGCCCATGGATCGTGCTGATGTCATTAACGTCCTTAAAGATATGGCGAGAACAGAGGACTTTGACGTCAGTGAATTCCACATCGCTGTCCAGGATGAAAGACCTTGGAGTAAGAATCGGCACGGCCAGACGCGAGAGGTACATCGGGAAAACAAAGCGCCTCGTCAACCAACACAGAACTGGCACTATTAGCCACCGGACGCTGATGCATATGCTGGGGAGAGGATCTGAGCACCTATGGACATGTCCGGAGTGCAATGAAGATACCCCAACTGATAAATGATAACTGAACTGAAAGTTGTTGCATATTCTTTACAGGAGTCACAGTCAATCCCAGCATTTCAATGGAGCTGTTTGTGATTTCTTGGCAAGTCTGTACATATTTATTTTGGGCGTTCACTCGGTTTGAACTCAAACGTAGTCTACACACATGCCTCTACTTCTAGGAGCATTGGCATGATTTACACGTGTGGTTTTTACATATAGTAGTTTGTCATTGCGTTCTGAACGATCTGACACTCATAACATTTTATGAAGACCAGCATAAGGTAGTCTGTTTCCAAATCGCCCGCAGCTGTGTTTCGAACGTAGTATGCAGGATTACGGCCACAACACCGGTGTCAAGGTCTCACATAAAGTAGATATGGACATAAAGCTAGAAGGGATTTATAGAAGGGATATAACACCAATATAAGGGAAGTAAGTGCAACAGCTCGAACGCCCGAACAATCTCGAGCCTTCGAGAATGATAGGTCAGTTTGCCTACTGCTCCGTTGACACAGGTGGAACCCGCCTATAGCGTGCCGGGACCATTTCCACGAGAAGCTCGAAGAGAGTTACACTCAGTGTCCGCCCGAGGCACGTCGAAGAGCAGACGGTGACTGGACACCCAAGAACGAAGCAGGGTTTAGCTTAAGGGGGACTTGATAGACAGAAACCATGTTGTATTTAGAGATTGTTGATTTTGAGATAGTTGATAGAGTTTTGCTGTGATGGTTATGTGTATGATTGATTTGTTATGAACTCCTGCGATATTGTAACTGACTGCGAAACCCATTTTTCGCCAGATTACTGTGAATAAATTAGAATACCAGTATCAGAATGGAGTTTGTTGCCTGTCTGAACCCGAGTTTCATTTCCCTAGGTCTTTAGGACGTCGACAACTGGTTTGTCAGATGCTGGGTGTCATTATTGTCGGGTCTCCATCATTGTGTTGGTGGGCACTTGCTTCGTATTCCTGGAACATTGTTGTACATTACAGTTCTTTCACAACCCCTGTAACGTTTCACGTGCCCAAAATATTTCAGTATTTGAGAATTTCGTTAGTATACCACAACAAGCAATGATGATCAAGTGGAAGCTGAAGAAGAGGCCGGCCACGTAAACGATGGACAGAGGGAATAGCAGGGGCCATGGGAATCTCGATACATGAAGCCCATAAACGGGCACTCTCCTGCTCTTTATGCTTCACCTCGACACTGCAAGGTACAAGAGGAACAGGATGAGATGAGATAAATATGTTGGAGAGACATGAAACTGCATGAACCAGTGTGTCGTTGTGGGCATCAAGATAAGAGTCTCCTGACAATGAAATACCTAAAAGATGCGAAGGAAACTTCGCTAACCTAGGCCTAATTCCAGCATCTATGTGAAGTCCTTTTTTTCGATTCGATTATACCATTACCCATACACTTGTTCTCCCTTAGAATGGAAATTATATTAGGGTCCATCCCTGGCTCAGATTAATAATCTAGTGTCGAGTCAGCCATAATAAGGATATTAATTTGAAAGTGATGATTGTCCACACATAGTCATGGCTTTTGTGCAGTCCTGTATGTGACCTAGTTAAATGGTGGAACAAATTCAAAACGACAACGCTATTTTTACTTTACGGAACAAACAAAAAAAATGAATTTAATTATAACCCTTTTCTGTCTTAACTCGGCACTAACTGGGGTAATCAGTGAAGTAATTAATGTATTTATTTTTCTTGTGGATGCTCGCCTTTTTTGTGTGTGTGTGCCCTGTTTGGTGGTGATTTTATTTACAAATCATTAGTTTTGCTTGGGTTTTGTTTTTCCCTGATTGTTTTTACCTTCTTATAGTCCATGACGTGTGTTATTGGTGATCATGTCTGTCCAAAGCCTTCTGTCTCGTGTATTGCCAGTCTTCTTATACTAAGTCCATGCCTTGTGCTACTGGTAATCATGTCTGCCGCAGGTGATATTAATCATAAATGTGAAGGTGGCTAAAAGCAGCTTGGATCAAACACATTCCAAATTCAGATGTCTCGTCAGAAAGACGTAAATATCGCAGCTTCGGGTGTAAAACAAAACGCCACGAAACTAACGCCCATCTCTTGATGTGCACAGAAGAAGAAATCATAAAATCAATGCAGCAACAACATGACAGACAGGAGCGCCCCCTACCCAGGTAGTGCATGTGGTTGACAGCAGACGTGATGTAGATGGAGTCGTTGAACATGACCTTGGTACAGTGCTCCGGGCAGGCCGCTGAGAAGGTCAAGTCGCCGGTTCCTGTAATGGGGGAGAGGAGAACAAGTATTCTTATTTGTGAGAACAACTGTTGTTATTTGTGAGAAGAAGTGTTGTTACTTGTGAGAACAAGTGTTGTTTTTTGTGAGAACAAATGTTGTTTTTTGTGAGAGCTTGGCCGGAATGTCCGGTACTTTTTAACGGTACAATGATGACCAGTGGCTGATGGATCTTTGTCTGTCTGTCTGTTGGTCTATGCCTCTCTCTCTCTCTCTCTCTCTCTCTCTCTCTCTCTCTCTCTCTCTCTCTCTCTCTCTCTCTCAGACGGTCTCTGTCTGTCTGTTTCTCACTGTCGTCTGTGTATCACTGTCTGTCTGCTGTCTGAATGATTGTCTCTGTCTCTCAATCTCCTTGTCTCTTTCTGACTCTCTCTCTCTCTCTCTCTCTCTCTCTCTCTCTCTCTCTCTCTCTCTCTCTCTCTCACTGTCTCTGCCTGTCTGTCACACTGTCTCTGCCTCTCTTACTGTCTCTCGCTCACTGTTTCTCTATGTCTCTCTCTTTAACTGACTGTCTGAGTAGTAAGAGACACGCAAATGGGGTAGCATTTTAGGACACGTGTCCTTCGGCTGACGTCATTTTTTACTATATAAAAAGTCATGGTCCTATGCTCTGACGTCACCAAACTGTGTCCTTCGGCGACCGCCTTTTTTGAATTTTGGCGGTTATTTTCTTGGGTGACCACTTCCGGTTTTCACTTCCGGTCTAGGGGCGGTGGCGGCGGCGGCGGTGACGGCAACGGTGACGGCGGCGGTGGTGGGGCGGGCGGGGCAGACAACGAGACAAGCCCCGGGTATGTGGAATACTTAGATAAGTAGTCCAAATAGTTGCCGGGTTCGAGTCCCAGTGTGTGTGTGTGTGTGTGTGTGTGTTTGTGTGTGTGTGTGTGTGTGTGTGTGTGTGTGTGTGTGTGTGTGTGTGTGTGTGTGTGTGTGTGTGTGTGTGTGTGCGACCTCCAGTCATGTAGATCCCCTTCGATGAGGGAGACCGAATTCAATATGACAGAAAATGATTTAGTCCATCTCTCGAGCTAACCCGAGGATCCATAATTGGATGATGAATAAACTTTTACACGCTTCGACAGGTTTTCCTTACCCATGTATAACCTTTAACCGTTTGGTGGAAATCTGGTTTATGAATATACTTGTCGGTCATAGAATTGTATTTAAAATTAACCCTAACACACATAATAACGCCAACGTTTCTTGTATGTATACTGGCGAGTAGGTACGTCAATATAAAACTTCGAGTCTCATATAATTTAAAACATAACTTCCCGAGATAATCATTAAATTATGTAATATTATTAAACAAATAACGTCCCTTTTTACAACATAAATAGAATTAAACCAAGGGACACGAGTCGGTTCTCTTGTCGTCCCTTTTACACACTAACTCCCCTGACCGCCAATCATTACCTGCGTGCACAAGCAACAAGTGACGCTTCACCGAACACGCCCCGCGAGAAAAATACAAGGGCTAGCCAGCGACGGCCGTACGAGATTTTCCGATACCACTCAACCATAACGCTTCACCGACCACGAGCCGAGCGATATGACAATAGCCGCGGCCAGCGGTTACTGATAACCGCTAGATAAGAACCTGAAGGTAATTACCATTGACGACTAGGCGAGCTGTGGTCAAATATGCAGTGGTCATGCATACAAGAATTCAGTGCAAATATGTATTTTCTATTTGCTGTAAATCTCTCTCTCTCTCTCTCTCTCTCTCTCTCTCTCTCTCTCTCTCTCTCTCTCTCTCTCTCTCTCTCTCTCTCTTCCTCTCTCTCCCTCTCCCTCGTCACTCTTCCTCTCTCTCGCTTTTCTCTATTCTCTCTCTTACTATCTCTATCATTCTCTCTTTTTCTCCCTCTACCTCTTCTCTCACTCTCTCTCTCATTCTATCTCCTTCTCTCCTTCTACCTCTACCTCTCTAGCTCTCTCTCTCTCACCCTCGGTATCTCCCTCCCTACCTCTTTCTCCCTCTCTACCGCTCTCTCTCTCTCTCTCTCTCTCTCGTCACTCTTCCTCTCTTTTCTTTAATCTCTCTCTATCTCTCACTATCTCTATCATTCTCTCTTTTTCTCTCCCTAACTGGCTGTCTCTCTCTCTATCCCTATACCTCTCTGTCTCTCTCTCTCACTCTCTCTGTCCATTCTCTCTCTCTCTCTCTCTCCTTTTCTCTCTCTCTACCTCTCTCTCTCTCACTCTCTCTGTCCCTATCTCTTTCTCTCGCTCTCTCTCTCACACTATCTCTCTCGCTCTCTCTATCTCTATCTTTCTCTCTTTTTCTCTCCCTTGCTATCTCTTTCACTCTCTCACTCTCTCTGTCCCTATCTCTTTCTCTCGCCCTCTTTATCTCTTTCTCTCTCTCTCTCTCTCTCTCTCTCTCTCTCTCTCTCTCTCTCTCTCTCTCTCTCTCTCTTCTCACCTTGTAGCCTGTCCAATGAATAGCACTGTAACCAAAAACTAATAACACATGAATGTGTGTGTGTGTGTGTGTGCGCGTGCGTGCGTGGGTGTGCTATCAATTACACGACATCACAGTCAACCTCAACATTCTGTGGAGCGCCGTGTTTGCTGGGCAAGATTGGTGGTGTCTTTTTTGTTTTGAACGGCTGAATTGCTTTTACAGATGACAGTCAAGGTTTAATGCATTGCATTTAGACGCCATCACAGTCACCCTCAGCATTCTATAGAGCTTCAGTTTTCCTGGGGTAAGTTTGCAATTGTCAGCCGTGTGTGTGTGTGTGTGTGTGTGTCAGCGCATGTAGGTGTGTGTGCATGTGTGTGCGTGCGTGTATGTACATGCGTGCGTGTGTGTGTGTGCTATCAGTTACAGGACAGCGCAGTCAATCTCAACATTCGTGCTTCCTGTGCAGGCTTGCCGTTGTCTTTCTGAACAACCGGCACCCATGATCGTCTGTAGTATTTGTAATCAGGATTACCATCAACATCATCACCCACCACCACGAACAAAATCATCATCATCATCATCATCATCAAAACTGAAGCTCTATAGAATGCTGAGGGTGACTGTGATGGCGTCTAAATGCAATGCATTAAACCTTGACTGTCATCTGTAAAAGCAATTCAGCCGTTCAAAACAAAAAAAGACACCACCAATCTTGCCCAGCAAACACGGCGCTCCACAGAATGTTGAGGTTGACTGTGATGTCGTGTAATTGATAGCACACCCACGCACGCACGCACGCACACACACACACAAACACACACACACACACTGGGACTCGAACCAGGCAACTATTTGGACTACTTATCTAAGTATTCCACATACCCGGGGCTTGTCTCGGTGTCTGCCCCGCCCGCCCCACCACCACCGCCGCCGCCGCCACTAGACCGGAAGTGAAAACCGGAAGTGGTTACCCAAGAAAATAACTGCCAAAATTCAAAAAAGGCGGTCGCCGAAGGACACAGTTTGGTGACGTCAGAGCATAGGACCATGACTTTTTATATAGTAAAAAATGATGTCAGCCGAAGGACACGTGTCCTAAAATGCTACCCCATTTGCGTGTCTCTTACAACTTGTCTGTCTCTCAATCTCATTTCTACTTTTCGCGCGCCCTCTCTCCCCTCTCTGCCCCTATCTCTGCCCCCTCTCTCTGTTTACATCTATCTCTACTGTCACTGTCCCTTTCATTACCTCACGCTCTCTCTCAGTCTCGTTGTCCCGGTCTCTCTCAATCTCATTGTCAACCTCTCCCCCACACGTCTCTCTTACACACACACAACTATATGTATATATATATATATATATATATATATATATATATTATATATATATATATATATATATATGTGTGTGTGTGTGTGTGTGTGTGATCGCCTGGCGCGAAACATGATGATGATGATGTTACCAATACCAGCATCTCTTGCAGTGCCCTGGGGTACGATGGGAAGCCGCTCTGGAAGCAAGGATAAATAGAGGTGCGTGTCAGTTTCCCGGTCTCTTCAACTAGAACAACCGTCGCCGAAGGAGCGATTAGGTAGATCGCTGCAGAGATGTAGATACCATCAAATAGGGAGGCTTTAACCAGCCCTCCCCAGTCACTGGACTCTTGGTAGTGACGCTTGGCCATGGTTGTTGAGCAAACTATAGCCCCAGCTCTGGTTAATGTCGTAGACCAATCATATCCCCATTCGTATACCTGTTTATACCTGTTTATGCCACTATATCTCTGCTGTTAGGGGTATAGTTTTGTTATTCGTTATGTTATGGCTCTTCGCTGTATCTGGTCCCAGTCGACTTATGTGATGCGGGTGTCTTGTGTGGGTATTGAGGGTGTCCTTCGACTCAACTGAACATGATTAAGGTCTCACTGTTATTTAGAGACCGCCCCTGTAGTCAGTGCTAGGCAGCAGTTATCTCTAACTGTGGGGTTTCAGATTCCCATTTCTGTATGTACCGACTGTCCATGAGCCCTGAGATCATAACAATAGAGAGTCCATACCTGCTGTTACTATTGTTGTTTACGTTGAGGCTCTGTTGTTGCGATGTCCTTGTTGGTTTGTGGAGATGGGTACCTAGTCATGTGCATAGCGATGTTAGACAGCAGTGAGTGATATCCACTGTGGGAACATAGGTTCCCATTTCTGTATATGTCAGTTGTGTGGCATGTCAGGATGCCTGTTTGTCACTGAATCATGCAGTTCTGTCAATAAAAGCCTAATTTTGTTGTTCTTAATTTGTTTTGTTTAGTCTGTAGTTTGTTGTGTAAACTCATTGATCCTGTTACAGTCCAGCAGTATAATCTTCTGTCTGGGGTATACAACAGTATATCCCCCGCCCTAAGAACTCCTGGAATCTTCTGTCTAACTCTACCCCTTTTCTTGTTAACTGAGGAGAATATATACAGTGCTCTTTCTCTATTTCTTCTTATTGTCCTTTTCTTCTCTGGCCCATTAAAAGTCAGCGTTGCGCTTCTTTGTCTTTGAGCACCTAAGTATAGGAGATTACATCTTCCTGTCTGTCGTGTCCTCCTTTAAAGTGTCGTCCCTGGAGTGAGGAGATCCGACACCCACATTATAATATTTTTTTCCCCCCTCAATATTCTGGAGAATCCACCAGCTTCCGTCCAACACACTCCATCAGCCTATGGACACCTTTTCCTATCACTCTCACACTGTCGTACTATGCCCCCTTCTCATACTTCCCCAACGCAACATACTCAACAACTCTTGCTTCTAGAAATTAATAAAGATTAATTTATTAAAATAAAAGTGTAACGTGTATGAGACGTGTATGCGAAGAAAATGTGTGACGTGTTCTATAAAGTGTGTAGACTCTGTCTCTCAGACATCAACTCAGTCAGCTGATCACAGCAAAGATAGACCACAGCACGTTACGTCAGAACAAGTACGTCTCACCCGTTGCCGGAACCATCTTGCCGGATAATGCTTTGCCTCTGTAGACCTCTGGTAATCCAATTTCATGAACATCCGAAATAGACACGGTGGTATTAAGAGTTAATCAGGGACCGGTTGCACTCTACACAATGTCCGTTCCTAATGTTCCTAAACAAACTGCACAAGTCTTTTGCAGTGTGTACGCAGTTAGTTAGTTAGTTAGTTAACAGATCATCCTCGTTGCACATCGAACCACTCAGTTCATAAGTGCTAATTACTAATGTTAATTGTTACTGTACTAACACTAGGTACTCTTAGCTGGTTCTCGGTTCGTTACTACTGTCTAATGCTGTGTGGTGCATCAGTATGCATCACTCTCTTTGATGAATCAATTTCCTTCTAGCGTAAGTTACGTTTCTGTATGCAACTTTATTGACTCTTGAACTGGTGTTCTTCAGAATGGGTTTTTAATTCTTTCCCAAAACTTGTAGAGTTTCCTTGGATCTGGTAGGGAACCTTAAATGGCACTACTGCAGTCCTATAAATCATATCTACATCTGCCATATAGGCACGTGCAAAATTAAGTCACTAATTAACACACGGTAGATATTATTTCCACTGGCACTCTGTCTAGAGCATTATTCAAGTCCACCCTAGCTGGTCCCAACTCGAGTTTATATGGCAAACTACCCCAGTCAAGAACTATTTTCCTGGCTTTAGTCCTGTCAGAGTTGTCAGTAATTGTTTAGATTCTCAAAACAAGCCAGCGAATTTCTGTATACTCCCACAAAGAGTTGCAAATAACCCCGTCAACTTCTCGATGTGCCGGAAACCAAGAATTGACAGATGCACTGTTTTCCTGTCTCTCGCTGCCAATTCCGGTTTGTCTCTGACTGTTGACAAACTGTCAATCTTCTGTTCAGTGGTGACAATCCCAGCAGCCATTTCCGTCTGATGTCCGGCAGTATAAGTGACAGACAGGGCTGTTCCATCTACTGCGCCGGGCAAGGCTATGTAATTCTAAATGTTTACAAACTGCCAACGCGGTGTATCCATTCCTTTTCACTCACCACCAAATGTGTATATGGGCTGACCTGATGTAACCTGTGCAGCTGTGTTTACTCTGTTAGTACGACTGTTGTGGGCCCAGAAAATATACGCCCAGCAAACGTCGGTAAATTTATCTGTTTAACTCATGGCAATCTCGCGACACTGTCCTTGATATTCTACTCCTGTTTCATATATATATATATATATATATATATATATATATATATATATATATATATATATATATATATATATATATATATATATATATATATATATATATATATATATAAATGATGCTGATCAGTGGTCGTTCCTTCACACACACTCACAAACATAATCATCGTTATCACGTGCCTGGCCGACTGTTGTGGACGATCATGCTTCCCCACATCTCGCGATCTCCAACGGCATATATCGCATATTTATGTGTTGACACCTTGCGTTCGCTTGTTTTTTTTTAAAAACTCAAGCGTAGTCCATATACGTGCTACTACTTCTAGTGCAGTGGGCTCACTTTTGTGTGGAGATCAGCTTTACTTTTTACCAGTGTCCCTCGAAATCAGGCGAATCTACTCCTAAGGTACTTGTAATTTACGTCACCAAGTCAAGGACGAGACGTTAATATTTTAGTCCAACTGACTGAGGTAGGGGTTAAACCAGCTAACTCTGCAGCAGACGCGCTTATCCATGCTGGGTTATAGTTGCCCTTGTGTCTTAGCCTCTTTCAAATGATTTAATATTTTTACGACAAAATCACGTCGAAGAAGAAAAGAGGTGGAGGAGGAGGAAGAGGAGGAGGAGTAGGAGGTGGATGAAGAAGAAGAAGAAGAAGAAGAAGAAGAAGAAGAAGAAGAAGAAGAAGAAGAAGAAGAAGAAGAAGAAGAAGAAGAAGAAGAAGAAGAAGAAGCAGACGAGGAGGAGAGGAAAAGAAGACAGATAGAACAGAATAGAGTACGGGAAGAGAAGAACGGTAACAACTACTAGGCACTGGTTGTGGATGTAATAGAGGAATGAGAAGCAGCCCCGTGAACAGTTCCCACCCAGCATCTGCAGCTTCTCCACGCTCAACAGGACCTACCTTGCTGGTTGGTCTCAATCTGCAGATACTGCTGGCCGACCACCAACATCCCCGCGTCATACTTCCGCAGCTCCTTGGTCAGATGGATCCTCAGCCCAGAGTTGTCTACAATGTTCTCCAGTTTGCCGGGGTTGTTCCAGTGGATCTAAAATCAGAAACGACTCCTGTGGTTAATTTTTATTTGGAACATTTTTTCTAACTTTTCTCCTCGTCCTCCTCCTCCTCCTCCCCCTCCTCCTCTTAATCCTCCTCCTCCTCCCCCTCTCTTCTTCTTCTCCTCCCCCTTTTTTTCTTCTTTCTCCTCCTCCTCATTTTCTTCTTTCTCCTCCTCCTCATCCTACTCTTCTTTCCCTCCCCTCCCTATTTCTTCTTCCTCCTCCTCCTCCTCCTCCTCCTCCCCCTCCTCCTCCTCCTCCTTCTTCTTCTTCTTCTTCTTCTTCTTCTTCTTCTTCTTCTTCCCTCCCCCTTCTTTCTTTTTTTATTTCTTCTTCTTCTTCTTCTTCTTCTTCTTCTTCTTCTCTTCTTCTTCTTCTTCTTCTTCTTCTTCTTCTTCTTCTTCTTCTTCTTCTTCTTCTTCTTCTTCTTCTTCTTCTTTCTTCTCTACCTCCTCCTCCTCTTCCTCCTCAATGCGGTGGCCTCAGGGAAAAGTGGAAGCTAATATAGATCACGGAGTCCGCCCCAGGCACATCAAGCATCACAGAACTTTAATAAGAACATTGATCTCCCCTGGGAGACCACCAAGACGACGATGTGCACAGGACATTAACAACACCGTTGGCATTAACATGTTCACGAGGCCGAGGAAATAATGAGGGATCAAGAGTCTTTCCGGCGGGTCGTAATGAGAACTATATCCTGCAAGGATATGTCACATGATGATGATAATGATAATATCACTGCTCAGAATCCCTACTGTTCGTATCTCTGACCCTCCCTCTTGCTAACTCATTTCTTGAGTTCTATCCCTCTTTCTCTCTCCGGTTGACTCTACTGAAAATGAGAGCGACATTTTGCAAGAACTTTTCACATGATGATGATATCTCTCCTAAGAATGCCAGCTATTCTTTTCTCCAACCTTTAGTCTAGCTAATATAAGACGGGCCTGCATACCCAATGTTCGATCCTTTGAAAATAAAGTTTGTTTTTTCGTTTGTTCGTTCATTCTCATTTCTTTAGCTCTACCCCTCTTTCTCTCATCAGTTAAACTCACTTGAATAATGACAGCGATATAATAAAGATACCTCCCCGACCCTTACTCATTTCTTTAGCTCTCTCCCACCAGTTAAACTCACCATTTCTCATCAGTTAAACTCACTTGAATAATGAGAGCTATATGAAAAAGATACCTCTCCGACCCTCACTCATTTCTTTAGCTCTCTCCCACCAGTTAAACTCACCTGGATCGCCACGGTCTTGTATCCACCAGGACCCACACGGAACCCCATCTCTGGGTGAGCACATTCTCCAGGACTGCCCACTGTCCAAGCGCCAATCAGAGATCTGCACCCTTCATGAGGCACCATGACACAGGCGTACGGAGAGCGAAGCTCTTGATCTATCACAACTGTGGATGTAGTATGACAAGAATAATCCTCATTCTCTTGTATAAATATACTACAAATATGACAAGTACAACCCCCATTCTCTTGTATAAATGTACCAGAAAAACGATCAGTACACATTCTGATTCTTGTTTAAACATATACTAATAAATTCTGTGAACATGTCAACGAGAATTTGTCAACGAAGCTTAAGTTGACTGCTGCTTTCTTTGTATTTATTATTATTGCGGTCAAGGTGCACGAAGAAGAAGAAGAAGATGAAGAAGAAAAGAAGAAGAGGAAGAAAAATACTATGGAGAAGTGGAGAGGAAGGATGAGGAGAAGTAGGAAGAGTTGGAGAAGAAAGAGAAACAAAAACGAAGAAGAAGAAGAAGAAGAAGAAGAGAAGAAGAAGAAGAAGAAGAAGAAGAAGAAGAAGAAGAAGAAGAAGAAGAAGAAGAAGAAGAAGAAGAAGAAGAAGAAGAAGAAGAAGAAGAAGAAGAAAAAAAAAAGAAGAAGAAGAAGAAGAAGAAAATCAACCAGGCTACAGTAAAAATGTTTTGAACTGAAAATGAAATAATAATAACACTAATAATTCCGGTTGTTGACATCTCCAAAGAGGCTGTCCTGGAGTGCGCCTGACGACCAGGGGCGCCATCTGTTGGACACCCATGCATCACATGACTAGCTATCCGGTTATCAGCTCTACGGTGACATCTATTAATATCTCACAGCGTCAGTTCGTGAACAAGTGGTATCTCAATCTGTTATGTGATATGCGCCGTCTGAAGATTGCTACTTGGTCTCTTTCCTGATGTCGGTAATGCACATTATCTTGCTGGTGGCCCGGTTTCTGTGCTTCCCACTTTCTGTCTGTTCCACGAGCGCTTCTTACATACACTTGTCCTCATAATCACCATGATCAAGTTCCCTACCAGCTGGCAAACAGGTTCTATGTAACACGTCAGCTCTCTCTTTCTTATCTTCAATGATAATGACTTTTTGCATAGATGCCTTTCATTTTTTGAAATGCAGATTTTGTTTGCCCTATTCTGTTTTTAATCTCTGTTGTGCATCTTCCATTTGATGTTATAATTGTCCCTAGGTATTTAAAGTTATCCACTTGGTTAAGAATTTCCTCTCATAATACTTAAACAAAGAACGGCCCCATAATACTTACACAAAGAACGGTCTCATAATACTTAAACAAAGAACGGCCTCATAATACTTAAACAAAGAACGGCCTCATAATACTTAAACAAAGAACTACCTCATAATACTTAACCAAAGAACGGCCTCATAATACTTAAACAAAGAATGGCCTCGTAATACTTAAACAAAGAACGGCGTCAAAATACTTAAACAAAGAACGGCCTCATAATACTTAAACAAAGAACGGCCTCATAATACTTAAACAAAGAACTACCTCATAATACTTAACCAAAGAACGGCCTCATAATACTTAACCAAACAACGGCCTCATAATACTTAACCAAAGAACGGCCTCATAATACTTAACCAAAGAACGGCCTCATAATACTTAAACAAAGAACGGCGTCAAAATACTTAAACAAAGAACGGCCTCATAATACTTAAACAAAAAACGGCCTCGTAATACTTAAACAAAGAATGGCCTCATAATACTTAAACAAAGAACTACCTCATAATACTTAACCAAAGAACGGCCTCATAATACTTAACCAAACAACGGCCTCATAATACTTAACCAAAGAACGGCCTCATAATACTTAACCAAAGAACGGCCTCATAATACTTAAACAAAGAATGGCCTCGTAATACTTAAACAAAGAACGGCGTCAAAATACTTAAACAAAGAACGGCCTCATAATACTTAAACAAAGAACGGCCTCATAATACTTAAACAAAGAACTACCTCATAATACTTAACCAAAGAACGGCCTCATAATACTTAACCAAACAACGGCCTCATAATACTTAACCAAAGAACGGCCTCATAATACTTAACCAAAGAACGGCCTCATAATACTTAAACAAAGAACGGCGTCAAAATACTTAAACAAAGAACGGCCTCATAATACTTAAACAAAAAACGGCCTCGTAATACTTAAACAAAGAATGGCCTCATAATCTGTTTCTACTAGGCTGAAGTACTCTTCAACATTTCATTCATTAATCATCATCATCATCATCATCATCATCATCATCATCATCATCATCATCATCATCATCTTCCAATTTTGCCGTCTAGCGTCGTGGAGAGGAATAATTTGTGACCCAGCGCCCGATGGGCGGCACTGGATAGTGTCATTCCGTGTGATTGTACAATGTCTTTGATGTCGTCAATCAATTTTCTTCTCTTGTGTTCTCATGCTCTCGTAGCAGAAGATCTTTGATGTAGGGCCAGTGCTGGTAGTTGATGGTGTTGCATTCTAACGAGATGGCCAAACCATTTGTTCTTCTGTCTTTCAATAAATGTGGCACAAGGTGTTGATCCCACTGTCTGACATCATCTCTTATTCGTCTCGAATAGGTAAGTTGGCAGATCTCCTCAAGTATCTCATATCACAGGCGTTGATTTCACATTTCATTACCAGTTCATTATCAGACCTTTTTCAGTGAGATGGAACCCTCTGTATTACAACTTTGTGTGTTTTTTCTTGGTATTTTTCTTTCGTATTCTCAAGACCAAGGTGCTCCAGTGTCATGTGACCTGCCTGGTTTATTCTCAAGCCAAGGTGCTTCAGTGTCATGTGATCTTTGTGGGTTTTTTTTTTCTTCGTTCATTGATTATTGTTCTTAAGCCTCTGATTAGTTGTGACTAGTTGTCTGGCTAGTTGATTGGTTTTCAGACCTCTGTAAACGTTATTTAACTGTTAAGTCTGACGTATTTCTGTACAGGATGCCTCATATTCGAACACTTCTTGCTCTGGATGAGGTTGGTACAGAGACTTTCTTGCTGACCCAAAACCGAAGGACAGGTCACCACGGGGCCTATCTTGTCAAGTTCTGCTTTCCCTCCCCAAGCTCATAAACATCAGGCCATGTATAAGGGGCGTTAATTTGACATCCGTTCGTGCTGCACCGCGCGTAATTGCGTACGTTGAACATAATCCTGTCATAGTCATGTAATAAGTACTGACCAATGAATAAAAGAGCACGTGCTTATCGTCCCTTGATGCACAGGTTCTGTTTCTGACCATTGAGAAAATGGCCTGGTTGATCCCAAATCCGTCCAAAGAAGCTCAATGAGCGGTTATTAAGTTTCTTTCATTTGAAGGATGTCGACCAGTGGACATTCATCGAAGAATGCAGGCAGCGTACGGTAGCAATTGTGTGTCGAAGACAACAGTGACAGGCTGGGTGCGAATGTTTCGGAAAGGACGTCAGTTCACGACAGATCTTCGACGGCCGGGTCAAGCGCATATTGTTGCAACAGAAAAAACCACCGCCAAAATTGATGCAGCAGTATAGATGAACCGTTGTCGAAGCATACGTTCGCTAGCGAAAGAATTTGATGTGTCAATTGGGACAATTCAAAAGGTCTTTTGTAAGAAACTGCAATATCAGAAGGTGTGTTCACAGTGTGTACTACGGATGTTGACCGACCACCAAAAAGAGGAACGCATGGGATGGTGTTTGAACTACTTGCTGCGTTACAGAGTGGAGGGTGATACATTTATCTTCCGCATAGTGGCAGGCGATGAATCATGGTGTCACCACTTTGAGCCGAGCAGCAGAAGAGAGAGCATGCAATGGAAGCATGCTGGATCACCAAAAAGCCAAAATATTCAAGTTACAGTTTCCGCTGGTAAGATTATGCTGAGCGCATTGTTTGACCATGAAGGGCTATTGTTGGCCGACATTAAAGAACCTGGTGTCAACGTCAACTCTACCCACTACTTGCAAACACTAGGCAAACTGCAAAAAACCATCAGGAATAAATGACCCGCCATGCTTTCTCGCGGTGTGATTTTGTTGCTCGATAATGCTTGTCCGCATGTCGCAAAGAATATGCCGGAAGCATTAGCAAGGAAAACGTGGGAAATTCTACAATATCCAGCCTATAGTCCTGATTTGTCACCATGTGATATTCATTTGTTCGGACCTCTAAAAAAAGCTCTCAATGGGCAACGATTTCACACAGATGCAGACGTAATGAATGCGGTAAACACTTGGTTCAGTGAGCAACCACAATCCGTTTTTGCGGACGGCATTCGCCGCTTACCTAAACAATGGGATGCTTGCCTGAATGCCTACAACTTCTTCTGACCAACCCATGGTGCATAATTCATTCAAAATGAATGCTTTGTTTAATTCTACGACATCTGTTAATGTTTCTTCCATGCTTTTGTAATAAAGCCATTGGAACTCGTTTCAACTGAACGTGAGTGTTAATCCATTACAGGACGTAGCAGTCAACTCTATCATTTTTTGGCTGTTCGTGATTCCTGGGCAAGTTTACGTTCAGTAGTTTGCCATTGCTTTCTGAATGACTGGCACTCAAACCAAAAAAAACCAAAACAAGGCGGTCTGCTACCAAATCGCCCGCAGCTTTGTTTCCAACGCGGTATGTGGGGTTACGAACTGCGTCCGTAACTCCTTCGCCACGGAGAAATGTAAGAGTTAGTTAGTTAGTCAAGTCATCCACATTGCACATGGAAGTCCACAAGTGCTCAGATCCTCCACTCTGTATCTCCCCCAGAGTGTAGCGACTGATGACCCCAGTTCTGTCTTGGCTCGACTGTTGTTTTGTGGCTTCCCGCCTGGCGCTCTAGTCTAGTCTGACCCCGTCTGACCTGATGTTCCAGCAGTCTGGTCACAGCTGCTGAATCACATCTATCCCTGGCCGTCGGTATGACCAAATTGATAAGAGCGCTTGCTCTTAAACATCCGGTGTGCTGATGCCGAAGTAGCGGGATCAACCCCACACCGGTCAGTGGACTAAATTGTTGACGTCTCGTCCTTGACTTGGGAACGTAAATTACAAGTACCTCAGAAGTCGGAGCGGGTTCACCTGATGGCGAGGGACACTGATAATATAGAAAGCTAATCCACTCGCAACAATCAGTCCGGTTCACTAGAAGTAGTAGCACGGGTGTGAACTACACTTGGGTTCAAAGCGAGCGGATGCAACAACAACGAAAAAAACAAAAAAATATCTATCCCTTGAGTCATTAGCTCGTCATGCTTCCCTGAAGGCGTTCAGGATATCAGCCTGATCCATTGCTCGTCCGCTCCCTACAGCAGCCAAGCCCACAATAATATACGCGCGTTCGTTTCCTCGTAATCCTACATGCCTTGGTACAAAAAATAAAGCCGGGTGTGCAAAGTCGGTAGTGCATCTTCACATCTGCGTAGGGGCATGGCGATATTTGAAAGGTCTGCCAGATTGGGGAACACAGTTAATGCGTAGGTCGTAGGTAACTACGTTCAGGGCCTGGAAGGTCTGGTTCTGTGTGAGATCTAGATCTTGTCTAGATCCTCAGTGGACCATCATCATCATCATCATCATCATCATCATCATCATCATCATCATCATCATCATCATCATCATCATCATCATCATCATCATCATCATCATCATCATCTTCTTCTTCTTCTTCTTCTTCTTCTTCTTCTTCCACTTCTGTCGTCAAGCGTCGTATATATGGGGAGGAATAATTTGCGTTCCAGAGCCCAGTGGGCGTCACTGGATAGTGTCATTCCGTGTGGTTGTACAATGTCTTTCATGTCGTCAATCCATTTTCTTCTTGGACGTCCTCTTGGTCTCGTCGCAGATGATCTTTGATGTAAGGACAGTGATCGTAGTTGATGGTGTTGCATTCTAACGACATGGCCAAACCACTTGATCTTCTGTCTTTCAATAAATGTGGCACAAGGTGTTGATCCCTCGGTCTGTCTGATAATAGTATTTCTTACTCGGTCTGGGATTGTTAAGTTGGCAGCTCTCCTCAGGCATCTCATTTCGCAGGTGTTGATTTTGCGAAGGTGTAATTTGGATAAAGTCCAGGTCTGAGATTGGTAGCATAGGGTTGGTGTGAATATGCTGTTTATTATCTGTCGTTTTGCGGACATGGGTATGTTTGGATGTTTCAGTAAGGGTGATAGTTGATATGTAAGTAGTGGACCACATCTGTACCAGAAACAAAATCCCCATGCTTTTGTTTATTCTTCTCTGTCAACATGGCCCCTTCTCATCTTCGCCCTCATCATCTTCCTACTCGTCCTACATAATCTCCTTCTTCTTCTTCTTTTTCTCCTCCTCCTCCGTGTTCTTCTTCTTTTTCCTCTTGTTATTCTTCTTTTGTTCTTGTTCGTCTTCTACTTCCGATATGTAAAAAAAATATTTTTTCAGTGTTTTTTTTTTTTTGGGGGGGGGGGGGGGGGGGTGTAGCGAAACGCCAGTGGCCCATGTCCTTATGCATTCTTTTATTTTGGGTAAACAGGGGGAAACGGCTTTAGGAAGCTCTCAGTTCTCTTGTTCGCTCAATCTCCATGAAAGATAGTTCTTTGGGTTACCTTCATAACACAATCTTTACATGGAGCGAGTAAATATATGTTTGGATCTTGCGGGTAAACCCGATGAAGCGCCTTGCGCCAAATTTGCACTGGTGCGGCTTCTGGAGGATTCATGTCCGTTTCTACTGATGGCCATCCACGGCCGAATGTCAAGAGTTCAAGTTAAAGATTGAGACATTTAAAAGGTCTACTACTGGTGGAAGGAAAAGGTAAACTTGGGTTTTCTTTGGTCCAGGCAAAACTTGGCCTATAAATATCTATTGTCTTAACGACTGAACGAACTGGCGAAAAGCCGGTTATGCCCATATTGTGAGTGGGTTGACCGTTGGCAATCTGACTAGGCGTCTTGTTCTTGGCATAGCAGGGGGAGTGAATCTGAACAATATATCTCCCCAGAGGATTTCATTTGTTCTTGGCGGCAGATGAGCTGTTGCTATCTTTCTTCCTACGGCTTACCGTTACTTAGTAGCATCTCTCTTTTAAATATAAGCACATTAGATAGCTACGGTGTGCTCCTTGGGAATGGGGTCCACTAATCTATGATCTATCTTCTTGAGCCGGAAGAGGCTATCCACAGTGCTATCTCTTTCGTCTTTTACTCGATAGGATGATGTCGGGAAGATAATGGGCTTCTCTATCTCACTGAGAGAACCTGAACTCATCTACACTTATGGCTTGTGCAGGGCACTGCCGGTACATTGGCGCGACAGCTCAGTCGAGAGCGGCGGCCGGAGGGGGTGGTATCTTCTTTCTTATTCTTGCTGGCAATAGGGAACGAAACTTCTTTACATACATAAATGTACCCACACCACACCACAAGATCTTGGTTGTGAGAAAGGCATGGTTTGCAAGTGAGAGGAAAGCATGGAAATGAATGTGCCCAATAATAATAAAGGCTCGGTATGAGAGTGGAAAGTGTGTCTTGTAAACAAAACGTTCCTAGGGTGGACAACCTGACATCCACCAGCTGGAGGTCTACTCAAGCCCGGACGTAGCCAATCCAGGGGCTACCTGACATGTCCGACGCATTCAAGCAATGGTGTTGGTAAGCCGAAATGCATAACTAATATGTGGTGCTTGAGTCAGCTTGATCCCTCACTCGAATGTTTGTCCTTTCCAGGGTCCTTTTTTGTTGGACGTGACCAAATCGGACAGTATCCACACAGCTTCTGTGCTTGAGCCAAATACGTCTGATGAAGCCAGGTCAATGTATTAGCCATATCACACATGGTGTGCTTAACTGAGAGAGAGAGACAAGGGCATATCTTGAGGAAATGACATAGGCCCGAGAACAGTTATAATCTGGGTTGATCCTGTACACTATGAAACAATGACAATTTGCAGTAATGGTGCATCTCGGGTCCTTTCATTGACATAGGCCCGAGAGCAGGCAAAGTCTAAGTTGAGTCTACGCATGATTATCAGGCATACCCATTTTGTACCGGCCATTGAAAGAAGCCTATCTATGTTAAGTCCATGAACAATTCCTCAACAACCAGTGGATTTGATTCTACAGAAGCCTGTTGAACTTACACCCAAGTACCTGGAAGGAAGGAGATTCCGGCACACGGGGTGAGAAGTATATGGACAGATCGGACAGTATATGAAGCTGGGTCTGTGACTATGGCAACCTGAGGATCTGTGCCTGAACTTTATCTGTGTTGTGTCTGTTTAGAACTTTCTGTGTTAACTGCCTCGATGTTTTTCTGTGCTGTCCTGTATTGATTTAATAAATCAAGTTTTAGTTTATTCCAACGAGCACTGTGTTATATATATGGATCAGCCAGAGGAACACGACAGGAAATAGGTCCTTAGGTCGAAAGGAAGAGTGACAGTGAGTCCGGGGAAAACGGAGGAGGGTTGGCAGGTAAAGACCTATCACAGCCAGGGCTATAAAGAGAATAATTTTGAAATATTGTGATAGGGCTATTTGGGACCCTCTACATAGCTTGTTACAATTTCTGGGGGCACGTCGCGGGATATTTGAAATCCTGGTGGAGTTCTGGCTGATTTAGTGATAGGGGACAGATATCCTTGTCTACTATCAATAGGTTCTGCCTACCGTGCCTGGCTATTGTCTATACTCTTCCTGACACAGACTGACCGACATACGACGTGTTGTGGTCGTGTAATGTAACTTGTTGTGTACTTGTGAGTGCAATTTAATAGACAATTACCTCTACCCTTACCCTCTGAGTTTAAGATGGCATCAGCTGGGTTTAATGTCGCTGACGTACAGGCTACAGGGCGTGAGATGGGCTATGATGGAGCGGAGTTACAGAAATATGTGCAGGAAAGGGAAAGAGACTTCAGACAGGCGGTGCGCGAAGCCAAGAAAATGGAGGCAGAACAGGCCGTCAGAGACCATGAGTTTCGTATGAGGGAGTTGGAGTTAAAAGCTCAAACTGCCAAGGAAACCGAGGGTGCAGTGGGAGGCGCAGTTCTCCCTGACTCAACAACTTCTAGTGGCGGTCCATATCAGGCAATGAAGTTCCCTTTGCTCCCGTTCGATGAACACAAAGAGAAGATCGACCAGTATCTTCAAAAATTCCAGTCCATGGCTTTGGCTATGGGACTGGAACGTGGGAAATGGAACTTGAAAATCTCGCAGGGCCTGAGGGGGACAGCGTACGAGGTCTACTCAAGGTTGCCACCTGGTATGGAGAATGACTATGAGGCTCTGGAAAAAGCATTATTGAAAAGGTTCCAGATGACAGCCCATACATACCGTCAGCAGTTCAGAAAGTCCAAGAGAGAGCCAGGAGAGATGTTCGCAGCCTACAGTGTTCGCCTGAAGTCTTACCTTTTGAAGTGGATGTCATTAGCTGGATTTGCTAACGACTATGAAAGTTTGGAAGAATTAGTGGTCGTGGACCAAATGAAGAGGATGATGCCTAAGCCATTGCAAACCTTCTTGCTTGAAAATGGGGCAGAAAGGTTAGACATAGTCAACACATTGGCGGAAAGGTATGTGCTGGCTCATGGGGATAATGGGGAATTGTCACAACCCAATCCCCGACCACCAGACACCTGGTCTGGAAAGAAGAAGAACCATAAAACAGCTCACACCAAGAAGGAGGATCCTTTCGAGAAAGTTCCTATTAAGAAACCCTCTGGTAAGAGTCCACCTGGATCTCCTAAAAGAAAGTGGAGTGAAAAGTGGTGCGCCTATTGCAAATCTCCCACACACAATACGGTTGATTGCCGGCGTAAACAGAAAGACTCTCACTATGCTGCTTGTCTTGTAGAAACCGGGGAAGGGTCTCACCAGGAAGTAGAAGGGAGGGATCTTGGGAACAATGATTCAGAAAAACCACCAGTAGTAGAAACGGTACTTGTGAACGGACAACCAGTTGAGTGTCTCTATGACACCGGTCTGCAGTTTGAGGCTGTAATTTCATCACACTTAGTGAGCCCGGAGCAGCTAACCGGGGAATCTATTGAGATTCAAACGGCGACAAAGAGTGCGGTAGCGATGTCTCTTCCAATTGCGAAGGTAGACATCAAATCAAAATATGTTACCGGCACTATACAGGCAGCCGTTCTGCTAGATCCTATCTTCCCAATGATCTTGGGTTGTCGCTACGTCTTTCTAGGGATTCCAACCGAACCCATGTACGTAGGAGCGATGCAAACCAGATCTCAATCGGAGGATGAGCAGACGCCGGCCTTGATCGTGAATCCCTTGCATGGGGAGTTACGAGCTGCTCAAAGCCAGGATGCTACTTTGCAACCTTGCTTCAATCAGTTGCCCAAAAGTTCTGACCCACCAAGACGGGGTCAGTATTATATGAAGAATCGGTTACTGTACCGGAGAGCCGGAGTGGAGGATCGCCAGCATGGACAGCTGGTAGTTCCTAAGGCTTATCGGGAACAGCTTCTTCATATGGGACACACCATTTCATTCAGTGGACATATGGGTGTCGGGGCAACTCTCCAGCGCATTTCCTGCCATTACTACTGGCCAGGGATGACTGGAGACGTGCGTAGGTACGTCAAGTCGTGCCCAGAGTGCCAGCGTGTGGCACCAAAACACTGGACGGCTCCGGTAGTCCTGGGAGACATGCCCATTATGAACTCTCCTTTCGAGAGAGTTGCCATCGATCTTGTTGGTCCTCTTCCTCGGACTAGGAAGAGGAATAAGTACATTCTCACGATGGTGGATTGCTGTTCCATGTGGGGTGAGGCGATACCTTTAGCCACAATCGACTCTAAGCGAGTGGCTGATGCACTGATGGAGACCTTTACTCGGTTGGGATTTCCCAACCAGATCCTAACGGACAATGGGTCTCAGTTCTGTGGTAAGCTGATGGAAGAAGTCTTCGTATCTTCCAGACTAACCACATTCACACAAGCCCATACCACCCTCAGTCAAATGGGCAAGTAGAGAGGTTTAATGGTACCTTGATGACCATGCTTCGGAAGCTGGCTCAAGAGAAACCAGACAGATGGGATGAGTATATCTCAGCCGCCTTGTTCGCCTATCGGGAGGTTCCCCATGGGTCGACCGGGTTGCCACCAGCCACTCTACTATTCGGGAGGCCAATCAAGGGTCCCTTAGAAGCCCTATTGAGATGTTGGACAGAGGAAGAAACTTCCGAAGAAGTAGTATCCTCATATAACTACGTCGAAGAGTTAAAGAAGAAACTCCAGACGGGTTGGGCTTTGGCAGCTCAGAATCTGAGAGCGGCCAGAAAGAGACACGCGGCCTACTACAATAGAAGGACGAAAGATAGGTCTCTTAAAGTGGGGGATCGGGTTCTGTTGTTACTTCCAGTAGGTTCCAATAAACTCGAAATTGGTTGGCAGGGACCTTTCCCAGTGGAAAGGGTTGTGTCCCGTACCAATTATGCTATCCGGATCAGGGGGAAATCTAAAATCTTCCACATTAACCTCCTCAAAAAATATGAGGAACGATCCGATGGTACTTCTCTCCCACTCATGACTATGGCGGTCGCGATGGAAACTGAATCGGGCGAAGACGCGGATAGGGGGTATCCATTACACCCTGGGGAAACCTATAGGGATGTACATATAAATCCTGATCTGTCGGCTGAAGAAACAGATCTGGTCATCCGTTTGTTGGAGTCCCATCAGCAGATCCTTACCGATCGGCCACGGCGGACAGGGTTGGTCGAGTTTGATATGACTCTGACTACCCAAGACCCCGTTCGCCAAAAAATATATCCAGTGCCCTTTTCGAAAGAGAAGGCTCTGGAAGCTGAAATCCAGAAGCTTCTGGACGATGACATCATAACTCCTTCGACTTCTCCTTATAATGCCGGGGTTGTCTTGTTGAGGAAGCCAAGCGGGGAGCACCGCTTATGTATTGATTACAGGCATTTAAACAGTTGTACAACATTCCAAGTTGAGCCGTTACCAAACACCAATCAACTGTTTGCCAGATTAAATAGGGCAAAGTACTTCTCAAAAATCGATTTAAGTCGGGGATATTATCAGATCCCTGTGAAGCCTGAGGTTCGGCCCATGCTCGCTTTCAGTACTCCGAGCGGCCATTACGAATTTAAGGTGATGCCTTTTGGGCTGAGCAATGCGCCCAGTGTGTTCACACGCATGATGAGAAAGTTATTAGACCCTTTAAGGGATCCCTCTGTCGTCTCGTTTATGGATGATATTCTCATCGCGTCTGACAATCTGAATGATCACCTGAACTCCTTGGAACAAATCTTCATAAGATTGAAAGAGGAGGGGTTAACCGCCCGTCCAGCCAAATGCATGATTGGATATCAATCCTTGGAATTTCTGGGACATATTATTACCCCAGGGGGACTGGTACAGGAAGAAAAGAATATTGAGAAGGTCCGTCTCGCACCCCGTCCTAAATCCAAAAAAGATGTTAGGTCTTTCTTGTCTCTGTGTGGGTTTTACCAAAAATTCATTCCGAAGTTCAACGAAATAGGGGCGCCGTTAACCGAAACCCTGAAGAAAGGATCGCCAGATCCTATAGTCTGGACCCCGAGCTGTGAAGAGGCTTATGGGAAGCTGAAACAGGCGTTGGTGGATAGGCCAGTCCTGCAACTCCCAGATTTGGAGAAAACGTTTGTTCTGAGAACCGACGCGAGTAACATAGGGATTGGGGCAACTCTGTTGCAGGAAGGGCGAGATAATCCTTCGGTGCTGTGTCCGGTGGCATATGCCAGTCGAAAACTGTTACTCGCCGAACGGAATTACTCCACCGTCGAACGGGAATGTCTAGCTCTAGTGTGGGCGGTACAGAAATTTCAACCTTATCTGTATGGAGTCCAGTTCAAAGTGCAGTCCGACCATCAACCTCTGACGTTCTTGGCAACTTCTAAGAAACTGAACGCGAGGTTGATGAGATGGTCATTGCTCCTTCAACCGTATCAGTTCACGGTCGAATACATCCACGGAAGGGAGAATGTGGGAGCAGATTTCCTATCACGGCATCCTATGGTTGAATGTGAGGGTGGGGTCATTCGAACAGAACCACTGACAGTAGAAAGTTCGTAGGGTTCGACTTTCTTAAGAGGGGGCCTATGTAGCGAAACGCCAGTGGCCCATGTCCTTATGCATTCTTTTATTTTGGGTAAACAGGGGGAAACGGCTTTAGGAAGCTCTCAGTTCTCTTGTTCGCTCAATCTCCATGAAAGATAGTTCTTTGGGTTACCTTCATAACACAATCTTTACATGGAGCGAGTAAATATATGTTTGGATCTTGCGGGTAAACCCGATGAAGCGCCTTGCGCCAAATTTGCACTGGTGCGGCTTCTGGAGGATTCATGTCCGTTTCTACTGATGGCCATCCACGGCCGAATGTCAAGAGTTCAAGTTAAAGATTGAGACATTTAAAAGGTCTACTACTGGTGGAAGGAAAAGGTAAACTTGGGTTTTCTTGGTCCAGGCAAAACTTGGCCTATAAATATCTATTGTCTTAACGACTGAAACGAACTGGCGAAAAGCCGGTTATGCCCATATTGTGAGTGGGTTGACCGTTGGCAATCTGACTAGGCGTCTTGTTCTTGGCATAGCAGGGGGAGTGAATCTGAACAATATATCTCCCCAGAGGATTTCATTTGTTCTTGGCGGCAGATGAGCTGTTGCTATCTTTCTTCCTACGGCTTACCGTTACTTAGTAGCATCTCTCTTTTAAATATAAGCACATTAGATAGCTACGGTGTGCTCCTTGGGAATGGGGTCCACTAATCTATGATCTATCTTCTTGAGCCGGAAGAGGCTATCCACATTGCTATCTCTTTCGTCTTTTACTCGATAGGATGATGTCGGGAAGATAATGGGCTTCTCTATCTCACTGAGAGAACCTGAACTCATCTACACTTATGGCTTGTGCAGGGCACTGCCGGTACATTGGCGCGACAGCTCAGTCGAGAGCGGCGGCCGGAGGGGGTGGTATCTTCTTTCTTATTCTTGCTGGCAATAGGGAACGAAACTTCTTTACATACATAAATGTACCCACACCACACCACTAGATCTTGGTTGTGAGAAAGGCATGGTTTGCAAGTGAGAGGAAAGCATGGAAATGAATGTGCCCAATAATAATAAAGGCTCGGTATGAGAGTGGAAAGTGTGTCTTGTAAACAAAAACGTTCCTAGGGTGGACAACCTGACATCCACCAGCTGGAGGTCTACTCAAGCCCGGACGTAGCCAATCCAGGGGCTACCTGACATGTCCGACGCATTCAAGCAATGGTGTTGGTAAGCCGAAATGCATAACTAATATGTGGTGCTTGAGTCAGCTTGATCCCTCACTCGAATGTTTGTCCTTTCCAGGGTCCTTTTTTGTTGGACGTGACCAAATCGGACAGTATCCACACAGCTTCTGTGCTTGAGCCAAATACGTCTGATGAAGCCAGGTCAATGTATTAGCCATATCACACATGGTGTGCTTAACTGAGAGAGAGAGACAAGGGCATATCTTGAGGAAATGACATAGGCCCGAGAACAGTTATAATCTGGGTTGATCCTGTACACTATGAAACAATGACAATTTGCAGTAATGGTGCATCTCGGGTCCTTTCATTGACATAGGCCCGAGAGCAGGCAAAGTCTAAGTTGAGTCTACGCATGATTATCAGGCATACCCATTTTGTACCGGCCATTGAAAGAAGCCTATCTATGTTAAGTCCATGAACAATTCCTCAACAACCAGTGGATTTGATTCTACAGAAGCCTGTTGAACTTACACCCAAGTACCTGGAAGGAAGGAGATTCCGGCACACGGGGTGAGAAGTATATGGACAGATCGGACAGTATATGAAGCTGGGTCTGTGACTATGGCAACCTGAGGATCTGTGCCTGAACTTTATCTGTGTTGTGTCTGTTTAGAACTTTCTGTGTTAACTGCCTCGATGTTTTTCTGTGCTGTCCTGTATTGATTTAATAAATCAAGTTTTAGTTTATTCCAACGAGCACTGTGTTATATATATGGATCAGCCAGAGGAACACGACAGGAAATAGGTCCTTAGGTCGAAAGAAAGAGTGACAGTGAGTCCGGGGAAAAACGGAGGAGGGTTGGCAGGTAAAGACCTATCACAGCCAGGGCTATAAAGAGAATAATTTTGAAATATTGTGATAGGGCTATTTGGGACCCTCTACATAGCTTGTTACAGGGGGGAGGAGGGGGGGGGGGAGTACATGTATAGCGTCTGTTTAAAAAGAGAACTTTCTGCCTTTCGAGCGACACATCCGACTTCTACCTGGCATTTCTTGACCTGGCTAACCTTCTAGGAAATTTTCTTACTGCATTCAACTTTCTCAGTGTTGTAAAGCCATCTTCGCCTCACCATCTACAGATTGTCCCCATCCCTCCCCAAATAGGCGCATCCAGAACAGCTGCACCAGACCGGTCGCCCTCGAGCGAAAAAAGGGAGGGGGAGGCGGAGGGGACATAGGCAATTACCCACCACCCAAGGAGGCTTCCATACACGCAGAGCTGACAGATGGGTGTCCGAGGTGAGTGCCCGAAAGATCAGTAGCAATGGTGATATCATTATAGACAAATGGTTCTTGTCGAAATTCTCGCCCTCTTGCCGAGATAGAAGGCGGGCAGGAGCAGACACCTCGTCCTCTCCTCCACATAGCCACCCAAGAGAAAGATTCATAAATAATAACATGCTGCCAACGGTGGATAAAAATAGAAATATTATCACACACGTCAACAGCTTCACAAATGACCTAAGACTAGAGACTTCTCTCCCGCTTCTCCCTCCTCTACAAAATGTGTCTCCGCATGGACAATTTATCAAATGATTTGGGTTTCCACTATCTGGCGGGGTTCTTGTAGTGGTTGCAATTTATTACATAGCACAGACCACACCAGTCTGCCACCCGGTATTGAGAATGCAACAAGCGTTAGGAAAATTGGGGGGGAAAAAAACACGCAATGGGGTGTACAAACATGTGAGAATGGAAGTCAATCGTTGAACAACAGGAAGTGTGGAAGGCCTTGTCTACAAGAACTTTATTATATTTAAAACGAATAACTTTGTTGTGAGACGCCTTCACCAGCAAACAAACACAACAAACAAATAACAAAAGCAGCAGACAAATACAATAATAACTGAAATAACTCGACAATGTCGTACTGATATTATGTAACTAATATGTTATATCATCACGCAGCAGATTCTTTGAAGGACGTTGCTCTCTTCACGACGCTCTGAAAAACATCTCGATCTCTGGCCACCCCCCCCCCCTCCTCCCCAACCTGCCTCATGCACTCTCATGCCCCAGGTGACTGCAATGTCCTGTGTCCATCGTCGTACTGGTCCACCCCGTAAATTCTACCAGGAACCACGCTTTCCATCCCTGTTTTCTCCAAGTCACAGTGACGCTTTAATAAGGCCCAAGTATTTCAATTTCAAGAATCGCCATGGCGAAAGTACCCTTTAGCAAGATGAAAAACATTCAGACCAATAAAAAGATGTCAATTGAAACGAGAAAAAGAGTGTTGAGGGGATACATAGAGCCTGTACTTTTGTATGGATGTGAAACTTGGACAATGAGCAGCCAGGCTGAAAAACATCTGATGGCTGTATAAATGTGGTTTCTGAGGAGAACTCAAAGAATACCATGGACAGACAGAAAAACCAATGACCAAGTAGTACTACAGGAGACAAATGAACATCGTAAATTGATTAGAGAAATTAGACGTAGGCAGTCAAAATTTTGTGGACATGTTATGAGAAGAAATGGATTGGTGAGGTTGGTGACAACTGGCAAGATCCAAGGGAACAGACCAAGAGGAAGACCGAGAAGTAAATACCTGGATGGCTTGACCACATGGCATGGTCGAGATTGAAACTACGGAGCTGATCCATGATTCTGGTGATGAGTGAAATGTCTAGTCATGACCACCCACGCTTTCCGGCATGGCACATGATTGATTGATTTCAATTTCCCAGACATGATACAGTTCACGAGGCAGGTTACTTCCATGTTCAGATCTGCTAGGATGTCGGTGTTATCTTCTTCTTGGTTCACGATATTCTAACGGTTCTCGTGTGACGTGTGAGCCCAAACGCCCGATTGATTGCCAAGTGGTCCATGACCCACATACGTGTGTTTCCATGGAAAGGAATATTGCTGAGTCAACAGGGAGGCAAAATACATTTTTTTTTAAAAGCCCCGCTGCCGGATTTCAACACAAGACCAATGAAAGCGTCTAGCCGCTACGCTTCCCACGCTCCCATTTACACTTCTTCTTCTTCTTCTTCTTCTTCTTCTTCTTCTTCTTCTTCTTCTTCTTCTTCTTCTTCTTCTTCTTCTTCTTCTTCTTCTTCTTCTTCTTCTTCTTCTTTTTCACCTACTACTACTACTACTACTACTACTACTACTACTACTACTACTACTACTACTACTACTACTACTACTACTACTACTACTACTACTACTACTACTCTTCTTCTTCTTCCTCTTCTTCAGCAGCCTGGTCTAAATCAGACATTAGCGATCACGACTTCACCCCTGCCATCTAGTGTCATCTGTTATGTAAATGAAGTTGGTAGTGCTTATATGAATATTTGCAGGCCAGCTATTCATGTGTCTGGCGTCTGTTTAGCTAACAGTATCGACCGCTTCTGATTTTCCAGACCAACTTCAGAGAAAATTCTAGGTTCTAAAGACCAAAGAATAACGAACTGGAATTAACTAACTAACGAAGCATCTAGATAAAAGCTATAGCCCCATGTTTTGACGATTATCTGGCAGCGAATTAGGAACAGACAACCGGGCATACCTTGAGGTTCACATCCAAACATGAGAATGTGATGAACGACGTCAGAGGCGTTGAGCAGTGGCTGTGTGGCAATCATATGGAGGTCAGAGGTCACGTTGAGGTCAAAGATTTGACAGAAATACGTGGTCTCTTTGGCGGGAACTTGAGTGGGCGTCATACGTAGGTCCCGGCTGAATGTTACTGTTTGAAAGACACGGGCAAGTGGCATCACGTTGAGACAGGTCAATGGTATCACATTGAGACAGGTAAATGGCATCACGTTGAAACAGGTGAATGGCAACACGTTGAGACAGGTTAGTGGCATCACGTTTAGACAAGTAAATGGCATCACATTGCAACGCAAATGACATCGCGTTGAGACAGACAAATGACATTACGCTGAGACAGACAAATGACATCACATTGAGAAAGGTACATGGCATCACTTTGAAACTGACACAATGCGTCACAGTTGAGACAGGCAAATGACATCACGGTGAGATAGTCAAATGGCGCCACGTTGGTTGCTCATTGAAAGAGTCTTTGGCTGGTTTTTATAAAAGTATGTAGAATTGTAGTCAGTTTTATCGGTGCACACATTCATTACTCATGTAAAAATATTTGTTTTCTTCCCCATCTATCCTCTGCTGCTGCTCCTTGCGATGTGTGTTCAGAGTTGGTTGTCAAAGGTCGTCACTCATCATCGACATCACTATCATCATCATCATCATCATATTGTTCTTATTCTTCTTCTCCTCTTCCGCTTCCGCCCACCTCCTTCTTTTCTTCTTCTTCTTGTCGTTGTCCACTACTTCTTCTCCTTATCCTCTTAAAGTTGGCTTGCATCGATTCAGAGATCGCGAGTTGTGAGCATTCACTGGATCTTTTCTCTAGGGCACTCTGGTATTGTTGAACATGAACAGATAGACAGATTGGCTGGTACCGCATGCATCATTAAGAGGTTGGTTGGTAGGTTGGTTGGTTGGTTGCTTGCTTGCTTGGTTGATTGGTTGGTTGGTTGGTTGGTTGGTTGGTTAGTTAGTTAGTCGACAGATCATCCTCGTTGCACATCGGACCATTCAGTCCATAAGTGCTCGGATCCCCTCCTCAGCAAATCCAGCAGCGTGTAGCGGCTCACGACATCAGTTCTGTGTTGGTTTATCAATCTTCTTTGGCTTTCTGCGTAGTGTTCTTGTTTGGCCACCCCTCTTTTAATTTTCTGTTCTCGCAGTCTGACCATGGTTGTAGATTCACAGTCATCATTTGGTTCTCGCAAAAGTCTTACCTCTCGTAGAACAGTGGTTCTCAACCTTTTTTTGGCCTATGCCCCCCTTCACCATATGGTGAGAATGTCATTCCTCCCCTTTCGTATTTCCTCCCTATAAATTCCCCCCTCCCCCACCCTGCCCCTACATAGTATACGTAAAAATGGAAGCTAACTTTAATAACACATACTAGAACAAGTTTAGACGTCTACATAAAACGTGATTTGTGGGTCTACTTACGTTATAAGACGAATATCAGAAGGGCGAGGAGTACAGAACAGTAAAGTATGGAGGGAAAAACAATATCCAGTAATCGGTTCTTGTATTAGCGCGATCTTGAAATAATCTTCATTCCCCCTTCCCTCCGGAAACCATAAAATTCCCCCCTAGGGGGGAATTCCCCACCGGTTGAGAACCACTGTCGTTAGAGCATTCAGAATGTCAGCCTGGTCCATGGCGCGTCCGCCCTCAACAGTAGCCTTACTTGCGAGCTTGTCAGTCCGCTCATTTCCTTGTACTCACGCATGCCCTGGCACGAAGATGAAACTAATCTTTGCCAGCCGAGACCGCTCCAGAGACAGCAAACTCGACTCAACTCATCTCAACTCAACTCTTCCTCTTCTTCTTTTCCTCCATAAATACACATACGCAAGCTCTCTCTCTCTCTCTCTCTCTCTCTCTCTCTCTCTCTCTCTCTCTCTCTCTCTCTCTCTCTCTCTCTCTCTCTCGCTCTGAGACAAACAGACAGACAGCTACGACCCTAGACCAGTTGCCGACCAAGGCTTAGGACCTGGTCTGCCCTGCCATGACAATTAATCTTCAGGTTGTATTACCTCGCACTAGGGTAAGGCGCATACCAAACATATACACTAATAGTTACACAGACACACAGACAAACACACAAATAACTTACATTTATCCTCAATACTGCGACAGACAACGTGATCCATGTTCCACACTTTATTACAGTCCAGCCAGTAGTTTTTGCTGGCACAGCTTGGGCTCTCCAGCGGCTCGCAGATACCTGGCCAGGAGAAAACAAACACACCTCAGACTACACAGGAGGACGCTCTTGCGCTTCTTCTTTTCTTCTGTGGTCAACATTTGCTTTCCGTGGTTCGTGGCATCCATTGCAGTGCGTGGCTGTCCGCTTTCTAGTTAGTCCGTGCTACTTGAGCCAACATCTTACGAGATCGACGGTTGAGGTTCCTTTTCTGGAATCTCCTCTCATAGACATACCATCCTTCCAGGCTTATGGGCTCTACCAGCTCACATTTTCTGTCGGGCTTTGTTGACCGCCGGCTCCGTGGAGAATGGTTACGGACGCAGTACGTAATTCCGCATACCACGTTAGAAACACAGCTATGGGCGATTAGAAGCAAGCCGCCTTACGTTGGTTTCTTATGAAATGGTATGGGTGCCGGTCGTTCAGAAAGCAATGGCAAACTACTGAACGTAAACTTGCCTAGGAATCACCAACAGCCAAAATTACTAGGGTTGACTGCTACGTCCTGTAATGGATATGCAACTAACTTACATGATTGTGCCATAGCGTTTTATGTCTGCCGGGAGAAAAAGTCAGTCGGATGTCGGTTGAAACGAGAAAAAGAGTGTTGAGGTGCTGCATAGAGCCTGTGCATTTGTGTGGATGTGAAGCTTGGACAATGAGCACTCAAGCTGAGAAACATCTGATGGCAGCAGAAATGTGGTTTCTGAGGAAAATGCAAAGAATACCATGGACAGCCAGAAAGACCAATGAACAGATCCGTCAAGAAACAAATGAAGATCGTAATCTGATTAGAGACATTAGACGCAGACAGTCAACATTTTTTGGGCATGTTATGAGAAGAAAAGGATTGGAGAACTTGGTGACAACTGGCAAGATCGAAGGGAACAGACCAAGAGGAAGACCTAAAAACAAATACCTGGATGGCTTGGCCACATGGCATGGTCGAGACAGGAACACGGAGCTGATCCACGACTCTGGTGATCGAGTGAGATGGCAAAACATGACCGCCCAAGCTACCGGCATGGCACATGATGGATGGATGGATGGATAGGAGAAAAAGACAACCCTAACCTGCACAGTTCGCGGCGACTGCACTAGCCAGGCGGCCTTAATTATTCAGGATCTAGACCCCTTCCCCCACACCCCCCCCCCCCGTCCCGTCCCACACAACAAGGTACTATAGGAGTAAATGGCACTAGATGACAGTAGATGAAGAAAATGACAGTAGATGATAGTAGATAACAGTAGATGACAGCAGATGACAATGGATAACAGTAGACGACAGAAGATGAAAGAAGATGACAGCAAATGACAGAAATGACAGCAGATGACAGCAGATGACAGTAGATGACAGCAGATGACAGTAGGTATGTTTATTTAACATACACCCAATGTGCCTTAGCTGATTACATGCAGTGGGATGGTTAATCGTCTGATGCGACTTCCCGTATCTGCCGTGGGCTTAAATATTGCCGAAATGTTATCCCTGCATTATAATGCAACATGGCTGCTACCCTATTACCAACTTTAAAGTTATAACTGTGACACAGCCCCACGTCACATTTTCCGTTATTTACTTTTGTCTGGTGCAAACCTACTGTTGTTTTGGGCACATAATCCATGAAGGCCTGTAGGAGCGTCCGGTACTTACCGTTGTATCCTGGTGAGACACTTGCCTGCCCACCCGGTAGGCAAGAGTTTGAATCCACAACGGGGCGGATTTTTTAAATTGCACTGGGCTGCCTGGTCGACCCAGCAAAATTCATTCATTCATTCATTCATTCATTCATTCATTCATTCATTCATTCATTCATTCATTCAGTAGTATGTCGTTTGCAGAACCTCGCTCCCGTAACAATCTTCCGGAAAACCTCTCGATCATAAGCAAGATGTCCCACGTCCGATATACCCATCCGGAGATCATCCGCCACATCCTGCACCCATCTTCTCTTTGGCCTTCCTCTTCCTCTCTTCCCAGGCATATATCCTTCCATTATTGTTCTCTCCAAACTTTCGTGACGTTTCAACTGACCAAAATATTTCAATTTTTTTGCTTTATCGTCTTTAATACCACCCAGCAACATGGGTACAGGAATACCGGAACCAATTGTTGAAGTCGAGATTGTGTGCGTGTGTAGACAGCATCAGCTCTGGCACGCCGATTGGTCTATGCAAATATGGTTTAGCACCATATTGCCACTATGTCCCAGACGTGTGACAAGGGTCATGACCTGTTTATGCTTGTGAGAATCATGTCGTAAAGTTTCATGATGGCAAGCAGTGTAAACATGTGGTTACAAGTTTGTTGCATGGCCTTTACATGACGTCGCGGTCAATCCCAGCATATTTTGGCTGTTAATGAAGTACTTGGCAAGTCACACAAGAAGCAGATGAAAACCGTAAATTGATTAGAGAAATTAGGCGTAGACAGTCACAATTTATGGACACGTTATGAAAACAAGCTAGATAACTTGGCGACAACTGACAAGATTGAGGGGAAAAGAACAAGGGAAAGGCAGAGAAGTAAATATCTGGAAGGCTTGGCCACGTGGTATGGTCGAGACAAGAACACAGAGCTGATCCACGACTCTGGTGATCGTGTGAAATGGCGAAACATGACAGCCCAACTTATCGGCATACACCTGATGATTGTGATCATGATTTATTTTACACAGATCAAGACATCTTGTCCATTAAACACAGACATTTAAGTAATACATACCAGGGTGGGATTTGGCAGGGCCTGCAGGCGCTTGTCCGGGCGTCCAGAGACAGTCAGGGTCACCCAGTTCTTCTCCGTTGGTCAGCCCATCGCCATCAGAGTCCAGCTGACAGAGCTCTGTGGTCCACTGCTGAAGCATCGTCACGTGGGAACATGGTATGGTTAAAGTGGTCTTTCTTTCTTTCTTTCTTTCTTTCTTTCTTTCTTTCTTCCTTCCTTCCTGCCTGCCTGCCAGCCTTCTTTCCTTTCTTTCTTTCTTTCTTTCTTTCTTTCTTTCTTTCTTTCTTTCTTTCTTTCTTTCTTTCCATCCATCCATCCACCCACTCAACCACACAACCAACCAACCAACCAACCACCCACCCACCCAACCAACCACACAACCAACCAACCAATCAACCAACCAAACACCCAACCAACCAACCAATCAACCAACCACCCACACAAAAAATCCACCCACCCAGCCAACCAACCAACCAATCAACCAACCACCAATCGAACCAACCAACCACTCAACCAATCATCCAACCACCCACACCCACCCAACCAACCAACCAATCAACCAGACACCCAACCAATGAAACACCCAACCAACCAACCAACCAACCAGCCAATCAACCAACCAACCAACCAACCATCCAATCATTAGATGATGATTACATTATCAGAAGCG
>JACEFZ010013583.1:0-2500 GCA_014155875.1 Cepaea nemoralis | reverse complement strand
ATGGAGAGAACTAGACAAATACCAATGTGGAGTTCATGGAGAGAACTAGACAAATACAAATGTGGAGTTCATGGAGAGAACTAGACAAATACCAGTGTGGAGCTCATGGAGAGAACAAGACAAATACCAGTGTGGAGCTCATGGAGAGAACTAGACAAAACTAATGTGGAGCTCATGAAGAGAACTAGAGAAATATCAATGTGGAGCTCATGGAGAGAACTAGACAAATACTAACGTGGAGCTCATGGAGAGAACTCGACAAATACCAATGTGGAATTCATGAAGAGAACTAGACAAATACCAGTGTGGAGCTCATGGAGAGAACTAGACAAATAGCAATTTGGAGCTCACGGAGAGAACTAGACAAATACCAATGTGGAGCTCATGGAGAGAACTAGACATATACCAATGTGGAGCTCACGGAGAGAACTAGACAAATACCAATGTAGAGCTCGCGGAGAGAACTAGACATATACCAATGTGGAGCTCACGGAGAGAACTACACAAATACCAATGTGGAGCTCATGGAGAGAACTAGACAAATAAAAATGTGGAGTTCATGGAGAGAACTAGACAAATACCAGTGT
Organism: Cepaea nemoralis; assembly: GCA_014155875.1. NCBI lineage: Eukaryota > Metazoa > Mollusca > Gastropoda > Stylommatophora > Helicidae > Cepaea > Cepaea nemoralis. Next base: position 1,913 of record JACEFZ010013583.1, on the reverse strand, counting down.
GGAGCTCATGGAGAGAACTAGACGAATACCAGTGTGGAGCTCATGGAGAGAACTAGACAAAAACTAATGTGGAGCTCATGAAGAGAACTAGAGAAATATCAATGTGGAGCTCATGGAGAAAACTAGACAAATACCTACGTGGAGCTCATGGAGAGAACTAGACAAATACCAATGTGGAATTCATGTAGAGAACTAGACAAATACCAGTGTGGAGCTCATGGGGAGAACTAGACAAATACCAATGTGGAGCTCATGGAGAGAACTAGACAAATACCAACGTGGAGCTCATGGAGAGAACTAGACAAATACCAATGTGGAATTCATGAAGAGAACTAGACAAATACCAGTGTGGAGCTAATGGAGAGAACTAGACAAATACCAACGTGGAGCTCATGGAGAGAACTAGACAAATACCAATGTGGAATTCATGAAGAGAACTAGACAAATACCAGTGTGGAGCTCATGGAGAGAACTAGACAAATACCAACGAATCAAGAAGTGAAGAAAAGACCCTAGCGCTGGGTGGGACATACACTGAGAAAACCCGAGAATAGTCTATAAATAAACACACATGTATTGGTTGGCGCTCGCAGAGGTAGAGGCAAGAAGCGGGGATTAGAAGACGCACTAGACAACGTAAACATTGGAAGCTATTGTTACCGGCTAGAGTCTGTAGTTACCAACTAATGTCTATTGTTACCGACTAGTGTCTGTAGTTACCAACTAATGTCTATTGTTACAGGCTAGTGTCTGTAGTTACCAACTAATGTCTATTGTTACCGGCTAGTGTCTGTAGTTACCGACTAATGTCTATTGTTACCGGCTAGTGTCTGTAGTTACCGACTAATGTCTATTGTTACCGGCTAGTGTCTGTAGTTACCAACTAATGTCTATTGTTACCGGCTAGTGTCTGTAGTTACCGACTAATGTCTATTGTTACCGGCTAGTGTCTGTAGTTACCAACTAATGTCTATTGTTACCGGCTAGTGTCTGTAGTTACCAACTAATGTCTATTGTTACCGGCTAGTGTCTGTAGTTACCAACTAATGTCTATTGTTACCGGCTAGTGTCTGTAGTTACCAACTAATGTCTATTGTTACCGGCTAGTGTCTGTAGTTACCAACTAATGTCTATTGTTACCGGCTAGTGTCTGTAGTTACCAACTAATGTCTATTGTTACCGGCTAGTGTCTGTAGTTACCAACTAATGTCTATTGTTACCGGCTAGTGTCTGTAGTTACCAACTAATGTCTATTGTTACCGGCTAGTGTCTGTAGTTACCGAATGGGTGTCTAGTTCGTCGTGCGATTGAATACGCTTGTTCCTACAGCGGGGCGCTGTCGTTATTTGAAGGTGACAGGTTCGAAGCCTTGTCGATAACTATAGCTGTCAATTGTTATGTTGTCTAGCGCTTCCACTAATCCCTGTTTCCTTCCCTTACTTCTATGATCGCCAAGCAATGCATGTCTGTTTATTTATGACCCCGTCTTAGTGGCCTTAAAGGGTCCCCCAATTGATGTTTACGAGAATAGTATAGGGTGTATTTTAATGACTGTGCAGTGTTTGAAAATATTGCCGGTCCATGTTTTGTATTCAGTTTAGTTTAGTTTAGTTTAGTTTAGTCATTGGATCAACATCACGGCACACGGGTGTAACCCATAAGTGCTCCGTTCTCCTCCTAATCTAACCTGAGTCTGGAGAAACTCAGCTCAGTGCACGAACTCCGTAGCACCGGCGAGGATTCTAAAATACGTTGGGTAGATTTTTTAACTCGAAATTTTGCCCGGGCAGCGCCGTTAGGCTACACTTTTTCGATTTCCACCAAGTTTGAGAATAGTTTTGTATTCACCCTCTGTAAAGTTCATGCAACATAATAGGTAAATACAAAACCTGGACCCGCAATATTTTCAAACA
>JACEFZ010013582.1:0-38408 GCA_014155875.1 Cepaea nemoralis | reverse complement strand
CAGCAAAGCCCCCTTATTAGCGCTAGAGGACTGGTCAAAATCATGGCTAGTGAAGATAAGTGAGGAGAAAACAACATGCACAGTGTTCTCCCTCTCAAATAAAACTCAGCAACCTAAGCTGGTATTGAATGGAAAAATATTGCGCCATGAAGAAAATCCAAACTATCCTAGGAGTCACCTTTGATCGTCGCCTGACATGGAAGACACAGGTTGAGAAAAATCGAACAAGAGCAAGGCAGAGAATGGCAATCATGAAAAAGCTTGCTGGTACAACGTGGGGAGCAGATGAGAAAGTTCTCAAGAAGTTATATACTGGACGGGTGAGGCCAGTACTGGAATATGGCATTGCAGCTTGGGCAACAGCAGCTAAGTCAAACTTTAACAAAATAAGTAGAGTCCAAAACCAAGGAATGCGAATCATAACTGGAAGCCTGAAGACAACGCCTATTAATGAACTAGAAAAGATCACTTGTTTACAACCAATGCAGGACAGAAGAGATAGCAGAGCCCAGCAACAAGCAGAAAAATTTAGAAGATTGACAGACCACCCTATGTATAACAGGTTTAATGGTTTTGGAAAAGGAAGACTGAAGCGTAGCAACTTTGTAGAAACTGCAAAACGAAAGATTAGGGCAGATCCCATACTTAACATATCAACAGTCAAGCCCATTTACAATGCACACAACTTCCCAGCTTGGAGACAGCAGCAACTGCCTGAGATGATAGAAAACATTCCTGGTATTGAGATAAAGAACACTCAGAATGAAACCGAAAGAAGAAAAATAACCCTCAACTACATAAAAGAACATTACCCAAGCAGCAATTGGACCCATGCATATACAGATGGATCAGCCAAAGATTCAATTAAAAATGGAGGAGGAGGAATTCTCCTTAATTTAAAAAATGGAGTGATAAAAACACAGTCAGTGGCAACTGGAAAATTTTCAAGTAACTTCAAAGCGGAGGTAGAGGCTTTGAAAACTGCAGCAGAAATGCTCTTGATGGAGGAAAATAAAGAGAAGCAAATAGCTATCTTCACAGATGCAAAGTCAGCTGTCTCAATACTGAAGAGCAAAAACAGCACAGAACTAGCTGACCTAAGAGCAGCACTCCATGGTCTATGCCAGAAATCCAAAAAAGTTGTAATACAGTGGATCCCATCACATTGCAGTATACCTGGAAATGAAGAGGCTGACAGACTAGCAAAAGAGGGTGGACGATTACCACAGCCTGACATAGACATAACCTATAATGAGGCAAAAAGGTTTATAAAAAGCACTTATAGAACCAAATGGGAATCAGAGCATCCAGGCCACCAGAAGGATGATGCATATTACAAACTCGACCGAAGAGAACAAGTAGCAATCTTCAGACTCCGCACAGGACATAACAGGCTGAAACACCACTTGTTCAATAAACTAAAGATAGGAGATACCGATGAATGTAATTGTGGAACTGGTAAAATGACAGCTAAACATTTGCTGCAGGAGTGCCCAATATATGCAGAACAGAGAAAGATATTTTGGCCCACGCCTGCTTCATTTGAGGACAAGCTCTATGGAGATATCAACAAGCTCAAGTTGACTACAGCTTACTTTAACTACATTCAGGTTGACATCTAAAGGTGCATGAAGATGTATTTAGACTGCCACACTTCATACCACAGGTATGTCGGTTACAAAAGCGTCCCAGAGGCATGAAATGGAATATTGCTTGGATAGCAAATCCATTACGTGGAAAGTCCGAATCAAAAGCTCACTGTGTGGGCTTCGTAAAAGGTGGAAAAAGTGTCCTAGTGACACGAAATGGAATATTGCTTGGATAGCAAATCCATTACGTGAAAAGTCCGAATCGAAAGCTCACTGTGTGGGCTTCATAAAAGGTGGAAAAAGTGTCCTAGTGGCACGAAATGGAATATTGCTTGGATAGCAAATCCATTATGTGGAAAGTCTTAATCGAAAGCTCACTGTGTGGATGTCATCTGCAGACTGCATTCTTCTGGTTTCCGGAGGAACAGCCTATGGTGAACGGAAGGCCCAATATACGGAAGTGAGGCTAAGCAGCCATGTGCAGGACGTGACGATTCCTTGGGTGAGCCCAGTACCAGAGCGCTGTGTGATGGCTCTGCAAGTATGGAAGCCTCCTTGGATGGCGGGGAATGCCCATGGTCTGCCCCTGCCTTCCCTTGAGGGTTGACCAGGATGTCTTTGGCTGTTCTATATGGGCCAGCTAGGATGGGGGATAACACCATAACAGTGAGATTCAAACGTCCTAAGAAACCCCCGGGAAGGTTAACCCGGTCAACAAATGCCCACAGAAGTCGGATGTTTCGGCCTAACGGCGCAAGAACGCAGCCCTCCTGTAAACAGGCACAACGCAGTCACATCCGGAAAAAAAAAATCCGGATGAACGCAGAAGAAGAAGAAGAAGAAGAAGAAGAAGAAGAAGAAGAAGAAGAAGAAGAAGAAGAAGAAGAAGAAGAAGAAGAAGATGAATTAGCAAACATCATGGACCAAGAAAAAGTAAGCGTATGTTGCTTGCAAGAAACTCACCTCAACGAAAATATAGCCTTCAAAATCAGAGACTACCAGTATTACCGATCTGACCGAAAGGACAGGCGAAAAGGTGGGATACTGACACTTGTAAAAAATAACATCACTGCTTCCCAAATCGAAGTCTACATGGAAGGGGCTGAGTATCAGACACTTAAACTTAAGACAGGCAATACAGACCTACATCTGATCAATTACTACTGTCCAAGTGACCGCCCACAGGCACTGGACACACTACCATTAACAGAAATAATGATTGTGTGTGGCGATTTCAACAGCCACTCGCAGAGCTGGGGCTATTATCACATGGATCAGAGAGAAGAGAGACTGGAAGACTGGTAGGATGAGAATATATTCATCTTGATTAACAAGCCGTCCGACCCACATACTTTCTACTTGAGATCATGGCACACTACAACTACACCTGACCTGGCTTTTCATTCACCAGACCTGGAGTGGAACATTACACTAATTGTTGGGAAACAACTTGGTGGCAGTGACCATCGGCCAGTCTTTCTAACTAGAAAATGAACTTGTAAGTGAAAGCAGCACCCTCTCGAGGTGGAACTACAAGAAAGCAGACTGGGCAGTATACAAGAATCGCACCAGCATACTGGTTAGAAACATGAACACTGAGAAAGACTAAAGTAGTTGAAAAGTTTGGGAAATGCATACTACAGGCAGCGCGAGAAACAGTACCAAGAGGATCCCGTAAACAATATAAACCCTACTGGAGTAGTAAACTCGAACAGGAAATGTGTAGAAAGCAAAGCAGAGGCCATACCCAGCCAAGAACACCACAATAAACTCCAGCACGCATAAGCCAAATTTCACAGGCCAAGCTGCAGGCTAGAAGGAAAAGCTAGCAGGAGAAAATGGAGTCTCTGAACTTTGAAAGAGACATAAGGAAATTGTGGAAGTTAATAAAACAACTTAACGATGAGGGCACAGGGAGAAACTCAAAAATGGCACTACATAAAGATGGAAACATCTTAACAAGAAAGCAAGCAGCTGACCATTTGGCGGACTCATTCGCACAAGGTAACAATATCAAATTTAGTCCAGAGAAAAAACAAGAGATTCGAGAGGAACGGCAACATAAGGACAGAAGGAAATAGTACATGAGGTTCTGGAGACACCCATCACAATCGGCGAACTGGAGCTAGCCATATCAAACCTGAAAATTGGAAAGTCACCAGGAGCTTGTGGTATCTCCAATGAAATGATCAGGAACCTAGGAACAGAGGCCAAAGCAAAGCTGTTGCAGATCTTCAATAACAGTTGGACGTTAGTGCCATGGGTCACTTCGGAGTTTCCCTTTGGGTAAGCGCTGATATCGTTCACCATGGCATTTCAAACCAACCAACAATAGGTCTTAACAGCGCATAGCATGTTTGTTGATGATGAGTAATAATCAATAACAGGAACTCATGTGCGTCCTAGTCTGTACATGAAGGTTTATTCCCGAACAGCATTACAGCATGAGCATTACAATATGCCGGTCTCCGACCGTGTTCGCATTCCCATGTACTTTCTATAACCTTCCTTGTCTCAGCCTATCGTCAGGCACGAGCCTGATTTGCTATCGATCAACAACGGTCAAACTTTCACACGACGTATTTACAGTACTTTTGAATGGCAAGTAACTTTTGGTCTAGGGCGAGCTTCATACCATAACTTGAGAAACATGATTACTGGTAGGATGGACGGCGTGTCGCTTTCTTCATTGCTTCTTTCTGCTTAAACTATCTAAACTGACTGCTTCCTGATATATTCTTTCATATCTTTGTTTGTCTTAACTGCATTCTGATGTTCGTCGTTCAGCCTCCCTTCTTCCAGACTATTCTCTTCCCTTCTTTCGTCTGCCGTTTTTTTACGTCGTCATTTCTAAGTCAGCGCTTGTGCGTTCAGTGTGCGCGCTATACTTTTTCTTTTAACTTCCCGATAATCTATATCTATACGTGCACTTGCTGCATTCTCTATCCTGCGAAACATGGCATATGCCCCCCCCCCCGCAAATTTAAAATGATGCAAACATTTTCCACTAATACCCCAGTCTTCCAGTCTTTGACATGAGTCGCAGCAGTCGCACACATCTGTCATATTGGGTCCATGGTCGCACATATCAGTCTTTATTGTCCACTAAAGGTCGCACATATCAGTCTATTGACTTGGTCGCACATCTCTGTCCATGTTTGGCTTTATACTAATTCTTATTCACTTTCATTGTAGACTATCCCTTGTGAGAAGTTGATTTGCCATGAACATCATCACTAAAAAAAAATGTAAGTCGGACACATCCTGCATCTACCCTGTAGACAATGTGTGGCTCCAAATTCCTTTGGATTTTAGAGAAATGATGTCCAGCATGACTGAGATCCAATGTCTCTCCAGACATCCCCAACAGCTCCTCAATCGCATATATTATGCCCCACTCCAAGCCCTCACGCTCTAGGTAAGATATGTGTGTGTTCAACAAATCCAGCCTCCACTGACATCTTTAGTACTTGAATCGCTCTTGCCTTCCTTTAGACTGTGCAGCTTCATATTCGACCTTCATATCATCCATCGTGCGTTTGAACCTGACTTCAGTTGTCGTAAGGTACCCTGTGCTTCGACTGTCTCAGTGTATTGTATTTCACCTGGGGTTTGCCGCCATAGCATATGTGCATTTCCTTTCCGTCTCTTAATAACGCTTGTTTCTGTATATTCTTCTTTGACATATGTTGCTCATGATTCTTGTTGCCTATTATGTACCTGTAATACCCTTTTCCTATTCTACCAACATAATGATAGTATTCATAATTCAACCACTTCATTTACCTAATATTCCGATCATTCCCATTCGTACTACTCATCCAGTAATTTAATATATATATATATATATATATATATATATATATATATATATATATATATATATATATATATATATATATATATATATATATATATATATATATGTTAATGCACTGCATAAAATCACAATCAATGTGTATTAACACAATCGAACTGGAATCAATGCATATTTAACTCAAACAAATATCATCTTGAACATAGCATGTCGTAAACCAGTTGCTCTCTTTAAGTCCTACTTCACGTTTCTTATAGTTTATGTACTTTATTTCTTCTGGTACGTCCGTTATACTTCTGTACGTTGTTCAGATGTGTTATTATGTTTTGATTCCCATGTAGTAGCCTTTGACTTATATGTCCAACCTATTATGTCGTGGTACAATGACTTGTCGTGTTGAACCTGTTGAACCTGAGCCTGTTGTGTACATAACATATGTAGTGTCATGCCAAAACGAAATCATAAATTGATTATTTGGTTGTTTCGGGATTTGAAATTTAAATATTTAGCAGAACCCACTACTGGCAACGCTGATCGTATTCTGGTATGAACCTAAGGCCTATCCACGTCAATATGGAAGCACTATACTCGAGTTTCGCTCTCGTTTGAGCTCGTCAGTAGTGCATATCCCTGACCGGAACCGCAAACAAGCCCCGGATCACTGGCGTGTGAAGAGGGTATGTAACCACGCGGCACACGCCAAATTATCATAACAGAATACCACAACGTTACCCATCGTAAGCTATGCTCAAGATTGCCCAATCGCCGCGACTGACGTCCATCAATCGATGTGGACCCGAACGATCAGGACTTCTCACTGGTAAGGAACACCAGGCCTCCTAAAATCCAGTGAGCAATAATCAAATTGATTATTTGGTTGTTTCGGGATTTGAAATGTAAATATTGAGCACAACCTACTTTGAACATTTGAAATAATAAATATTGCATGTGACAACTCAATGGTGGAATAAACGAAATAATTACAAAATCTTGTATTGACTTGTTCTTTTCTTTTGTTCATATTTTTCAATTGTTTTGTCATGTTTTGTTTTTCATTGCTCTGTTTTTTATGATTTATTTTTTTTCATTTGTATTCTTTTTCATTTTCATGATTTATTTGTTTCTCTCTCTCTCTCTCTCTCTCCCCCCCCCCCCCATGATTTCATTATTTTTTGTTCATTCTTATTTTCATGATATAGTTAATTTTTCTTTTTCATGATTTCATTTTTTTTTAAATCGAAAATAGTGAAATATATCATGAATATATTCCACTAACTATCATAACTTATCTGTAGTAAGATGACTTCTCTCGTAGATCAACTTGCCACGTGTGGTTATGTTTCTTCTGCTCGACAGTCTTCAGATTTCATTTTGATGACGAGACTTTTACTGAATGTTGCTGATTCTGTTTCTCACTGACGTAGATCAATTTGTGTACGTACCGATAATCTTCCTTTCCACTCTGCTTATGACATACTATAATTATCTATAACAATAACACCAAAATATGTATATATCTGAACAAATCAACAATAGCTTTATTATAATAAAATTAATTAATTATATGCTGTCCTCCGAAGGCCTGAAGCATCCTGACCATCAGTTCAGTATTATTAATTTTTCAAGCACCCTATTGTGAGATGTTAAATTGAGGATGATTTCTAGATCAACTGTGATTGACTATGTAAATCGTTGTATTCTATGTTCAATTGTACCTATAGTACTGTTATGGATGCAATTGTCTGTTATGTTATATGCGCTTGATGTAAACAATGATTGTAAAAAACAGTATATTAGTATTATAAATATCATCTGTGACCAGAATTTTCTTATGTGGTGTATGTCAAGGATAATTATAAGACGAGAGAGATTTATAAACATACTTAATTTAACCAATTTATACAGTATTTTAGAAATATCATATGATACTAGATGTTTACGTGGTATATGTCAAGGCCAATTTACAATATGACGGAATTTTATAAACAGAGCGAATCTAACAAATTTATAGATGAAGACTTATGTATTCTGAAATAACAATGTTATTTTGTCGCTGCGTGTAATTTATGTAAATCTGATAGATTTTTCTGTATTTAACTATGTTTTGCCAAGCTACGTTTCTTTAATGTGGAGTACTGCACAATGGTTAGCATCTTTTTGTGTGACATATGTTGTTACTGATTTCAATTTGTCTATATGGCGTGTTCTTTCTTTTCTTTCTTCGTCGGGTAGACCCATGCATTTCCAATATCGATTCCAATTTCTGATCGTAATATCGCGTGTCCTTTCATCAATTTGAGTTTCGGGAACTCCTTCTTGTTGCCATATTATGTTATTAACGCGTTTGGATTTGTATACCGCACTTGTGGTACCTTTGGAGGAGTTTCATTTTGCCAATTTAATTTTGTGTAGTCAACACTATCTGTTTGTGGTCTTTTGGGTGTCTTTTTCAAACGTTGCTGTTGCCTGTTCCCGTTTGTGTATGTGTCCTCTTCAGAAAACATATCGTCCGAGTTTGAATCATATCTTTCTGCTGAACAACCTTGTTGTGTATGATCAAAGTCTAAGCTGCTCCTGTCCATGTATGGGGCGAAAAATTGTTTGATCATTGGTGTGCTGTCGCTAAATGAATGACTAAGACGTCTGAAATTTTCGATCAAAATGTTACCTTGTCATGTTCTTCTTGGGTCAAGTTTGATCTTATAGGTAGTGAGTCCCATGTAATATCTGTCTGTGTCAAATATAATGAAATATTTTGGTAATTGTAAACTGTTATGGCAAGTCTTTTGTGCATTGTTATTAATGCAATATGACACCTTATTGGTTACTGATTGACCTGTTTGTTTTTTGTTTCGTATGTATTCTTGTGCCGCTCTGGCTTCTCTAGCTGCTGCTCTCTCTTCTCTCTGTTGTGCCTGGAATTCGGATACTTTAGTCTCAGCCCAGGCCATAAGTATAGGGCCTGTTAAGCCACATTTTTCGCCTAAGGCTATGAATTCCCCCAATGTAGACATGGTTGTTGTTGATGTGAAGTCGGCGATGTGATGAACCTGCTGCAATGCCGTTCACAAATAATAACGATACAAGACAAAACAATGAGGGGTAGTGAACAGAGTAATGGAAGGGTGCCTGAAAGACTCTGGACTGTTAATCAAGACACACAGAAACAAAATGAAACAACCCGTGTGTATCAAGTGCTGGTGATTCTGGTGTCTTCCTCCAGATGATAGGCTCCGCTCCACTCAAATATCGGCTGCAGTTTGCTTCCGTAAGTTGTAGGATCCAATCGGTGGCCGGTTCAATTGACGGTCGGTACTGGAATCTGCTCTCTGGAAAGACAAATTTCTTCGCACCTTGATTATAGTGTTTATGAAGGCGCCATAATGCACCTAGATCTGATTCTTCACGTATAATATAATTCGTTGGCACTTGAATGCCATTCTTAGCATTTCCTTGGAAATGTTTTATGTTATTAGTAGTGCTGCACATTACGACATATAACAAAATGAATCTGGGTGAACTGGCTTCTGTTAATCTCTCCGACGTAGTGTTTGCATTGTGCACATGACTTCGTTATACACAGTTATTTAACGTTATTAAATGTTATTTTGATGGTGTCTTTGTTTCTTATTATGTGACGACATCGTTAACCACCAGTTGTATATTACTATATTTACACGTACTGTCCTCCTTGCTCAGTTTCCATGTTTCTTGGGTTCTATTTATATGCCGGACAGTGTCCCCCAGTGTGCCATGGTCTTTCGAGGTTTTCCTCGTGTTCACGTTATGTTTCATCGGGTTTTCACTTCAGTATCGCCGATCGTCCACCATGGCATTTCAAACCAACCAACAATAGGTCTTAACAGCGAATACGTGACTGTTTGTTGATGATGAGTAATAATCAATAACAGGAACTCATGTGCGTCCTAGTCTGAACATGAAGGTTTATTCCCGAACAGCATTACAGCATGAGCATTACACTATGCCGGTCTCCGACCGTGTTCGCATTCCCATGTACTCAACTCACGCTCTGTTCTATAACCTTCCTTATCTCAGCCTATCGTCAGGCACGAGCCTGATTTGCTACCGATCAACAATTGTCAAACTTTCACACGACGTACTTACAGTACTTTTGAATAGCAAGTAACTTCTGGTCTAGGGCGAGCTTCATACCATAACTTGAGAAACATGATTACTGGTAGGATGGACGGCGTGTCGCTTTCTTCATTGCTACTTTCTGTTTAAACTGTCTAAACTGACTGCTTCCTGATATATACTTTCGTATCTTTGTTTTTCTAAACCACATTCTGATGTTCGTCCTTCAGCCTCCCTTCTTCCAGACTCTTCTCTTCCCTTCTTTCGTCTGCCGTTTTTTACGTCATCGTTTCTAAGTCAGCGCTTGTGCGTTCAGTGTGCGCGCTATACTTTTTCTTTTAACTTCCCGATAATATATATCTATACGTGCACTTGCTGCATTCTCTATCCTGCGACACACGGCACTTAGGCAGTGTTCCACAAGCCTGGAGAGAAGCAATCATGATACCCCTCCTAAAATCAGGGAAAGATAGTTCCATTGCCTCTAGCTAGAGACCAATTAGCCTCACCAGCTGTCTCTGCAAAATACTGAAGCGCATCATCAATCACAGACTGCAGTGGTACATGTAAAGTAAAAACACACTTGTGCCACAGTAGGCTGGCTTTAGGCAGTGCTACTCTACGGAAGATCAGACAACCTACCTCTCTCAAGAAATTGTGGATGCATTCCAAGAGAAGGAGCTGGTGCTTGTGGCATGGATAGATCTGAAGAAAGCCTTTGACAAAGTCTGGAAAGAAGGTCTGATGAAGAAACTGAGAAACTCCAAAGTCAATGGAAGAATGTACAAATGCATGAAAGCATACTTGCACAACAGAAGAGCCCGAGTACAGATAGACGGATTCAAGAGCAAGAAAGTACTACTGCGTCACGGTGTTTTCCAGGGCGAAGTCTTGTCCCCCCTTACTTATTCTAATCTTCAACAATGATCTTCTTCTTCTTCTTCTTCTTCTTCTTCTTCTTCTTCTTCTTCTTCTTCTTCTTCTTCTTCTTCTTCTTCTTCTTCTTCTTCTTCTTCAGCATTCCGAGCCATTGAGGTTCTTTGCTGCAGATACAAGCCGTCTCCTTTCGTTTCTCTGGCTGACCTTCTCTTGCCAGTCATTGATTCCACGTGCTCGTTGGTCTGTATGTATATTATCTCGCCACCGTCTTCTTGGTCTACCTCGGGATCTACGGTCATTTATGTCCTGAGTGTAAGCGAATTTTGTTTCCCTATTATCTTCTATTCTTTCTATATGCCCAAGCCATTGCAGTCTACTAGCCTTCATGATACCAGTGATTAGCCGGGACTTAAACAGATCATGAATGTCTTTGTTGCTTCTTCTTTTTCACTCTACACTTTGTGTATCCATAATGGGCCCAAAGATGCGTCTTACGACTTTGTTCTCAAAGGTTTGTAACAAGGCTTCGTCTCCTTTAGTTGCACTCCAGGTTTCAGAGCCATACAGTACAACTGGTCTGATCAGTGTTTTGTATATTGTGATCTTGGTGTTACGCATTTGATTTTAGCAGATGTTGTAGTGCATAGTATATCTTATTTCCAGAGATGATTCTAGCTTGTATTTCTTCCCTTATTATGTTGGAGCACTTGAAGATTGTACCCAGGTATTTGTATGTTTCCGTTTTTTTAATGGTCATATTATCTATTTGTATGTGGCCAGAGTTTTTAGCCGTTCCTTCTCTTGAAATTACCATATATTATGTCTTATCTTGGTTGATAACGAGCTCCATTTGTTGAGCTTTTACCTTTAAGTGAGTCAATATTTCCGTTGTCTTTTGTTCATTTTCCCCCATAATATCTATATCATCTGCATAACCAAGCAGTCTGGATGTTCCTCCAATAGCATATTCCTCCTTTACCTTCCTTACAACTTTCTCTACAGCCAGATTGAAAAGGAGCGGCGATAGTGCATCACCCTGTTTCAAGCCAGATGTTATTTGGAAACGGTCTGATTTTCTGCCTTTATATGTTACTATATTATACGTATCTTCCATGCATAGTCTAGTCATGTTGATTAACTTCCTTGGTATTCCAAATTCCGGCATAGCATTCCATAGACTATTCCTATGGACACTATCATAAGCCTTTTTAAAATCCACAAAAATGTTATGGAGATCTCTTTTATATTCCCAATGTTTCTCGGCTATTTGTCTTAAGATAAATATCTGATCTATTGTTGATCTGTTTTGTCTAAAACCCGCCTGGTAGTCACCTAATATATCTTCTGAATATGGTTTTAGTCTATTTAGTAATACTGCGGATAGTATCTTATAGCTTGTGGACAGTAGTGATATTCCTCTATAATTTCCACATTGGAACTTGTCTCCTTTCTTAAAGATAGGTATCAATAATGACTCTTTCCAGTCATGGGGTAATTCTTCTGTCCTCCATATTTTTATTATTAGTTCGTATAGCTTTAGATGTAATGCATGGCCACCTGCCTTTATAAATTCAGCAGCAATTCCACCAGCCCCAGTTGCTTTATTGTTTTTAAGTCGTGTGATTACATATAGGATTTCTTCAAATGCAGGTTCTTCAATTTGTGGTTCACACGTTAGAACCTCTTCCTGTGGGAAAGTGTTACTTAGAGCTTCACAATTTAGTAATTCAACAAAGTATTCTTTCCATGTGTTACACATTTCCTCATTGGTATTTATCATATTCCCATTTGTGTCTTTTAAACCATATGTGTTGTGTTGATGCCCTCGTTTCATTGACTTCAGTTCTTTAAAAAAAGCTTTCTGGGTTCATTTTTCTGGTGATTAGTTTCCATATCTTTGATTATATTGCTCATATATTCTCGCTTCTGCTTCTGAACTATTTTTGTAGCCTCTTTACATTCAGTTCTATATTGCTCTTCATTTTGAATGTTATTGGTGTCATTTAGCCATAACGGTCTGGCATTCTTTTTCCTAATGACAGCTTCGTCACATTTTTGATTGAACCATCTGCTCTTTCTATGCGTGGTTAACACACCGAGACATTCTTCTGCGGTACTTTGAATTGTATTCTTGATGTTCAACCAAGTTTGGTCAACGCTTTCCTCCAACGGGTTTTGTAGAATTTCAAGTTTACAATTGATTTCATCTGCAAATTTATCTTTGACTTACTTTCTTGTAGTTTTGCTCTGTTATATGTTCGGTGTAACCTTTGTAGTTTAGTATAGAAAGCTCTCTTAAGTTTTATTTTAAATTTTGCCCCAACGAGGAAGTGGTCGCTATGGCACCCATCTCCTCTATAGCTTCTAACTTGTATGTTTTATGCATTTTTGTTGTTAATTAAAATGTGATCTATTTGATTATAGGTTCTCTTGTCACATGATTTACAAGTTTGTTTATGCGTATCCTTTCTTTGCAGTCTGGTACTGCTGATCTGCAGTCCTTTGGCTTCTGCTAGGTTGATGACTTTCCATCCATTATCATTTGAAGTTGTATGTAAGCTTTCCATACCGGCAACTTTTTTTTATGAGTTTGCTCTCTACCTATTTTTGCGTTGAAGTCTCCCAGCACAATCAGGATGTCCTGTCTGGGGGTTTCTTCTATGACATCTTCCAGATCATTATAAAAGTCTTCTTTAGTACCATCTTCTTTCTCTTCAGTAGGTGCATGTACATTAACCATCGTTATATTTTTCCATTTACCTTTTATTCGTAACTTACTAATCATGTCATTAACAGCTTTAAAGTTTAGAACGTTCCCCCATAACTCTTTTTTTTATGACAAATCCTATTCCTAATTCATGTTTATTTTGGGTGTTTCCTCCATATATTATAACCATTCCATTTTGCTCTAAAGTACCCTCTCCTGGCCACCTTATTTCTTGAATTGCTGTTACATCCATGTGATATTCAACCAATGATCTCGTCGCTAATCTACCGCATGGAATGAAAGCCCCCTCTGCCGTGCGTCCACCTTGACGAGGTTGAGGGGCTTGCGCGGTCCAATGACCCCAAGAGTTATGCCGACGGTAGCACAGCTACTGGTAGGGTCACCCACGTCGGACAGGTCAAGGGAGAGGGACCAGACGAAGCGACGCACAAACCTGCTGCCTTGTAGGTAGACTGGGGACATTCAAAGGCTAGGGAAAGCATCCCGAAAGATGCTTGTCGAAATCGGATGTACTGAGCCACAGGCTTGACAAAGCAGTACAACGTAACTTTATCATTTCATGATGCCACAGATGAAAATTAATCGTTATGGTGCTAATCCCGCGAAGTCCCATCAGGCGGTGATAGTGCCGGGCCCCCTGCCTCCAGGGGGTCCACCCATGACTACTGGTGGTCACCTTCCCCTGTGCTGTGGAGTCAAGGTTGTCAGAGGTGTAGGTTAAGAGCTATTGACCAAACACCCCGGACACTCAACATACTACAGTGGAATGCCGAAGGAGTTTATAACAAGAAATTCTCCTTAACAAATCGTCTTCATAAAGATAGAATAGATGTGGCATGCATTCAAGAGACACACCTCAACGCCAATCACAAATTCTCAGTCAGAGGATATCAGGCCACACGTTTTGACCGCGAAGGACACAAAGGAGGAGTTCTAATACTTACACGAAATACAATACCTTGCAGCGAAGTATCTGTGATCTCTGACAACCAAACAGAAATTATAGGGGTTGACATAATGATAAAGGACGTGAAAATAAGAATTTACAATCTGTATAGCCCGGCAGATAAGGATCTTACACTCTCAAACATGAAAATAACTGACACAAATTGCATTATTGTCGGAGACTTTAATAGCCGTTCAGAAAGATGGGGATACCCAGATACTGACAGAAGAGGAGATGAAGTGGAAGACTGGGAAATAGACTCAAATCTCCATCTACTCAACAAAGCGGATGACACACCGAGCTTCTACTCCAGAAGATGGATTACCACTTCTACTCCAGACTTAGCTTTCTGTACAGGAGACATCCTCCACAAAATCGATCGCCTTGTGCTTGATCAATTAGCAGGTAGTGACCACAGACCAATCAAGCTTATAATGAATATGGAGTATGTTCAACAGGAGCAAAAGCCTTTGCCCCGCTGGAATTACAAACGAGCAGATTGGGACAGATTTGCCATACTAACAGACAAATATTGTGAAAACATAAATACACGATATGGCAACATGAAGCAAATGGAGGAAAGTCTAAACAGAGCAATAATACAGGCGGCCACTGAATCTATTCCAAGAGGAGCGAGGAAAAATTACAAACCATACTGGACTGAAGAACTACAAATTTTGGAGGACAAAGTTGAAGATGCCAGGAAGACCGCAGAGAGAGAACAAACAACTGAAGCGAACATCTCTCTCAAAGCCATCTCAGCAAAATATAAAAGAACAGTAAATCAAACAACAAGAGATTGTTGGAGGGAAAAAACAGAAAACCTGAATTTTGACAGTGATGGAAACAAACTATGGAAACTAGTGAAAGCCATGAACAATGAAGGACCTAGAAACAAACAAATAACAATTAAACACGGAAATGCCTTGCTTACAGGAAAGAAGGCTGCAAATGCACTAATGGAACACTATGCCAGTTCAAACCACATTGATATTACAACTGAACAGAAGAAATCAATCAAAGATAAACAGATACATCATAGTAATACAGAGACAGCAGCTGAATATATGATGGCAAATCTAACAATGGAAGAAATGGAACAGGCAATGAATACCCTAAAAAAGAAGAAATCACCAGGAAAGGATGGAATCACAAATGAAATGCTAATAGGACTAGGCACTAAGGCAAAAAAGAAACTACTAGCAGTCCTAAATTACAGCTGGAAGAGAGGAATAGTCCCACAGGCATGGAACGAAGCTATACTAATACCAGTCCCAAAGAAAGGAAAAGACCTGGAAGAACCAAAATGGCTATCGACCTATCAGTCTACTTAGCTGTGTAGGAAAATTAATGGAACGCATTATCAATGGCAGTCTAACATGGCATCTGGAAGAACACCAACTCTTAACACCACACCAAGCAGGACTCAGAAAGTACAGATCAACTGAAGATCAAATAACCTATATAGCTCAGGAAATAGAGGATGCCTTCCAAGAGAAAAAGCACACACTAGCGGTCTGGATAGATTTAGAAAAAGCATTTGATAAAGTATGGAAGGAAGGACTGAAAGTAAAACTGCAAAAAATGCATGTTTGTGGGAAAATGTACAAATGGATCAGCCACTACCTTGAGAACAGAACTGCCAGGACAAAAGTACAAGGACAAACCAGCAAAATGATGCTGTTGGAGCAAGGTGTCCCCCAAGGAGGAGTTCTTTCACCAACATTATTCCTAGCATATATAAATGACATCACGGACAATTTTCCAGCCAGAGTACACACATCCTCCTTTGCAGATGACCTAGCCATATGGACACCTGAAGAATATATTAGTACAGATAACAGCAGAATACAGCAAGCCCTATTAGCGCTAGAGGACTGGTCAAAATCATGGCTAGTGAAGATAAGTGAGGAGAAAACAACATGCACAGTGTTCTCCCTCTCAAATAAAACTCAGCAACCTAAGCTGGTATTGAATGGAAAAATATTGCGCCATGAAGAAAATCCAAACTATCTAGGAGTCACCTTTGATCGTCGCTTGACATGGAAAACACAGGTTGAGAAAAATCGAACAAGAGCAAGGCAAAGAATGGCAATCGTGAAAAAGCTTGCTGGTACAACGTGGGGAGCAGATGAGAAAGTTCTCAAGAAGTTATATACTGGACGGGTGAGGCCAGTACTGGAATATGGCATCGCAGCTTGGGCAACAGCAGCTAAGTCAAACTTTAACAAAATAAGTAGAGTCCAAAATCAAGGAATGCGAATCATAACTGGAAGCCTGAAGACAACGCCTATTAATGAACTAGAAAAGATCACTTGTTTACAAACAATGCAGGATAGAAGAGATAGCAGAGCCCAGCAACAAGCAGAAAAATTTAGAAGATTGACAGACCACCCTATGTATAAAAGGATCAATGGTTTTGGAAAGGGAAGACTGAAGCGTAGCAACTTTGTAGAAACTGCAAAACGAAAGATTAGGGCAGATCCTATACTTAACATATCAACAGTCAAACCCATTTACAATGCACACAAGTTCCCAGCTTGGAGACAGCAGCAACTGCCTGAGATGATAGAAAACATTCCTGGTATTGAGAAAAAGAACACTCAGCATGAAACTGAAAGAAGAGAAATAACCCTAAACTACATAAAAGAACATTACCCAAGCAGGAATTGGACCCATGCATATACAGATGGATCAGCCAAAAATTCAATAGAGAATGGAGGAGGAGGAATTCTCCTAAATTAAAAAAATGGAGTGAAAAAAACACATTCAGTGGCAACTGGAAAATTTTCAAGTAACTTCAAAGCGGAGGTAGAGGCTCTGAAAACTGCAGCAGAAATGCTCTTGATGGAGGAAAATAAAGAGAAGCAAATAGCTATCTTCACAGATGCAAAGTCAGCTGTCTCAATACTGAAGAGCAATAACAGCACAGAACTAACTGACCTAAGAGCAGCACTCCATGGTCTATGCCAGAAATCCAAAAAAGTTGAAATACAGTGGATCCCATCACATTGCAGTATACCTCTGGAAATGAAGAGGCTGACAGACTAGCAAAAGAGGGCGGACGATTACCACAGCCTGACATAGACATAACCTATAATGAGGCAAAAAGGTTTATAAAAAGCAATTATAGAACCAAATGGGAATCAGAGCATCCAGGCCACCAGAAGGGTGATACATATTACAAACTCGACCGAAGAGAACAAGTAGCAATCTTCAGACTCCGCACAGGACATAACAGGCTGAAACACCACTTGTTCAATAAACTAAAGATATGAGATACCGATTAATGTGATTGTGGAACTGGTAAAATGACAGCTAAACATTTGCTGCAGGAGTGCCCAATATATGCAGAACAGAGAAAGATATTTTGGCCCACGCCTGCTTCATTTGAGGACAAGCTCTATGGAGATATCAACAAGCTCAAGTTGACTACAGCTTACTTTACATTCAGGTTGACATCTAAAGGTGCATGGAGATGTAGACTGCCACACTTCATACCACAGGTATGTCGATTACAAAAGCGTCCCAGAGGCATGAAATGGAATATTGCATGGATAGCAAATCCATTACGTGGAAAGTTCGAATCAAAAGCTCACTGTGTGGGCTTCATAAAAGGTGGGAAAAGTTTCCTAGTGACACGAAATGGAATATTGCTTGGATAGCAAATCCATTATGTGGAAAGTCTGAATCGAAAGCTCACTGTGTGGGCTTCATAAAAGGTGGAAAAAGTGTCCTAGTGGCACGAAATGGAATATTGCTTGGATAGCAAATCCATTATGTGGAAAGTCTGAATCGAAAGCTCACTGTGTGGATGTCATCTGCAGACTGCATTCTTCTGGTTTCCGGAGGAACAGCCTATGGTGAACGGAAGGCCCAATATACGGAAGTGAGGCTAAGCAGCCATGTGCAGGACGTGACGATTCCTTGGGTGAGCCCAGTACCAGAGCGCTGTGTGATGGCTCTGCAAGTATGGAAGCCTCCTTGGATGGCGGGGAATGCCCATGGTCTGCCCTTGCCTTCCCTTAAAGGTTGACCAGGATTGTCTTTGGCTGTTCTATGTGGGCCAGCTAGAATGGGGGATAACACCACAATAGTGAGATTCAAACGTCCTAAGAAACCCCCGGGAAAGTTAACCCGGTCAACAAATGCCCGCAGAAGTGGGATGTGTCGGCCTAACGGCGCAAGAACGCAGCTCTGCTGTAAACAGGCACAAAGCAGTCACATCCGGAAAAAAATCCGGATGAACGCAGAAGAAGAAGAAGAATGAAAGCGGCAATGTACGCTGATGACCTGGTTCTATGGAGCACAAATGAACATGCATCAGTGGCCACCAGATTACTGCAAAGAATTGTAGATACATTTTTTGCATGGGCAAATAGATGGTGTGTCAGCATAAACACTGACAAGTGCAGCATCAGCCTATTTACCCTCTTCTAAAACAAAAGGCAGGGATCATCCAGACAAATGGAACACTCCTAAGAGAATATAAAGAACCAACATACCTTGGAGTAACATTTGATGGCAGGCTGACATAGAGAAAGCACATCAATAAAGCAGTAGCAAAAGCCAGAAGGAAAATAGCCATCCTGAGAAAGCTAAGTGGAACCACATGGGGAGCCAGTGGGAAAATACTTAGCAAAGTTTATCAACAGAGCATACGACCACACCTGGAATACGGGTCAACTGCGTGGTGTTCGGCATAAAAAACCACACTACAAGAGATGGACACGGTGCAAAATCAAGCACTTAGAGTCACCACAGGAGGGATGAGATCAACCCCTATAGTGGAAATGGAGAAGATGGGGAGGACACAAGCACTGAGAGAGCGCAGAGATACGAAAACGCCAATACAAGCAGAAATGTGCCTCAGCTTGCAAGGCCACCCTATGAAGATCAGATTTGAAAACCTAGCTATGGGGCGGTTGAAAAGAAGTAGTGTTATCCACCAGGCCAAACGACTCTGCAGAGAAACCACCGATCTGCCCACAGTTGGTATCCCCCTAACAACTATTCCAGAGCGAACTCCATGGAAAGATGAGCATAGACTATCATTACAAATCCAGACAGAAGTGAGAGGAATATTTGACAAGGAAGAACAGAACAGTGTGCAGCGCAGAACAGCCACTCTCAGCTTCCTTGATGAAGAATACCCCGTGACTTCTGGATCCGAGTCTACACAGATGGGTCAGCACAAAATGCTGTTCGAAATGGAGGAGCAGGAGTGTACATAGATTACCCAAATAATACTAGGGACACAGCCAGAGTACCGACAGGAAAGTACTGCCATAACTATGATGCTGAAATTGAGGCAGTCACGATAGCAACAGAGAAATTTACTAAATATCAGCAATGGTACACAACCTGTGGTGCTATTGACAGATGCAAAATCAGTACACACGAGGCGCTCCTGTCTGGGAAATTGCAGTACTAAGGACACTACTTTCTGAACTTAGCAGTCAGCATAAGGTCACCATACTGTGGATACCATCCCACTGTGGAGTACCCGGAAACGACAGAGCTGATCAATTGGCTAAAGAAGGAGCCAAAGAAGCACAACCTGATGTGCCCGTTACATACCATCAAAAGAAAAGAATGATCAAATCAATCAGAAAGCCACCAAAAACCTGCTCAAGATGACTACCGCTTTATGGACAGACCAGAACAAGTCATTATTCTGCGCCTCAGAACAGAACAACCACATGTATACAAAATTCAAGATTGGTGAATCAGCCATGTGCACATGTGGATTGGCGTCGCAGACAACAGAGCACATACTCTAAGACTGCCCAAAATATAACATATCTAGGCAAACCTTCTGGCCTAGAGAGACGACAGTGGAAGATAAACTCTATGGACCGCTGTGTGAACTAAAAAGATACAACATTGCAGTTATAGACATATTTCAAGCGAACGAAAGAAGAAGAAGTCCGTCAATACAAGCGCAAGAAATGTGACTGAGCCAACGCCAACCGCCTAACTGGATGCCCCCCCCCCCCTCCGGCTGGATGGCCGGGGCCGTCGCACTCCCCTTTGCACGCCACTGGTGTGTGAGTGTGTGTGTGTGTGTGTGTGCGTGCATGCGCGTGTGTATGTGTGATTTTGTTGTTATGTCATTTTTCATTTATTGTCGATTACTTCTTGTGTATGTGTCTGATATATTTTGGATATTTTGCTTTTCTTTAGGTGCCTTATTTAGTCAGTTTTCAGTGTTTATGTTGGCAGTTTTCATTGGTGATTTAGTTTTTCTTGATTGTGTCCCTTCTTTGATTGTCTCAATGGTTGTCATTTTTCGGTGGCAATGTCATTTTTCAGTAATTGTAGATTTTTATTTTTTTTTGGTATGTTTCTTTTTGACTTGTACATTTGGATGATTTGTTTTCTTGAGGTGCATCGTTCAGTGTTATGTCATATTTCATTGGTTGTTTAAGTTTATTGTGCCATTTTGATTGTTTGTGTCAGTTTTCATATGTTTTCGATTTCTTTTTGTGCATGTGTCTGTTACTTTGTGCATCGTTCAGCATGTGTATCAATTTTCATTGTTTGTGTTAGCCGTTTTCATTGATTGTATCAGTTTTTATTGAGTCTGTGTGTGTGTGTGTGTGTGTGTGTTTTCATTAGTTATTTCAGTTTTCGTTGTTTGTGTTGGAGACTTATTACCATATATGTGTGTTTGAGTGAGCAATTTGATGACTTAGCGAGCGCCTATTTGTCGGCCGTGCTTGAACGGTCAACCGATGATCTCATAAGTCTTGTAAGTTACGCTTTACCTGGCGCAATTTTGCCTTGTAGAGGATACTTCATCCCTCAGCTGTGGTATCGTTTTTTGCTCCTAATGGTCATGCACCCCAGACGCACTCATTGTAGAGAAGGGAGTTATCGATATCACACAGTGAACCTTTTTCGCGGCACTGAAGACACTATCAATAAGATGTGGTCAATGTTAGAGTAGGTGATTCAGCTTATGATGTCATCACCTCTTACAAATACAAAAGATAGATATTTCATCAACACATGACATAGCATACAACACAAACTAGCTTTATACTACATAGCACACAAGATACCACAACTTAGAACAATATATAACACACATTATACTAGAATAGTACCGAAATTTGCAATACGACAGAATTTTCAGTGGTGAGGAACTATCATTTAATACTTTATATAAATCATTGTATTGCTGTTGTCTGACAGATGATTTGGAGAACCAGTTATATGTTTCAGCAATAAGGAATTCCAAATTCCTTGGTAAACATTCTGATGAGGCATGTTATAATGCTAGCTTCAAGGAATGACACACATATTTTATGAAGACCAAAGATGGGATTTCTTCCTTCAATTTGGCATAAACGCCATGGTTGATACCAACCATTATCGAGGCATTATCGGTACCAATTGCAGCCAAATTCTTCAAGTCTAAATATTTAATGACCAAAAGTTTCTTCAGTGCCTGAACTATACTTTCTGCATCACACTATTCCAAGTAAACTAGTCCAAGAAATGTATAAACTACTTTGTCTTTACTGTTCCTATAATATATAACACATACACCAAGCACTTTCAGAACCTAAATGTCATTCTATTCGTCTAATAATAAACTATATTTAATTGTAGAAATATCACTGATCAAATCTTCTTCAAAGTGAGAAAAAAAGTACTTCTTATAATATTTGTACACTTGCTGGATGCAATTTTACGTCATTTAGAACTTTACTGTCAGAAATAGTGTTTTTGAACACATCAACCAAATGGTCACAGTTCGCAACTGCACAATGAAAACTTAACAACATTGCGACAGATCCTTCAACTTTTGATGACTCATTAATCTGTAAAGTTCTGAAAACAGATGTCAACAGTTTTATATCCCCGAACGGCACTGCATTTTTATGTTGTTTAGTGTGATTCTTCAAGTCTTGTATTTTCGCTTTCATTTCGCACTTGCAGTACTTACAACAATGTAATATACAAGTAAATGGGAATATTCTTCAACAAGTGAATAGGTACAATTATCTCGGAACAGTAATGACATCTGATGGGATTGATTGATTGATTGATTTAGGAACCGACATCACAGCATTCGGGACATTCCCATAAGCGCTCCGTCCGCATCCCCAGCAGCCAGCGAAGAGTTCCAACACTAATAGTTCCAGTAGCAATCTGATTATATGTCCGTCTCGCCTTTCCTCTGAGCGTCGAGCGTCGGCCAGATCCCCCCGTCACACCTCGTTGTCTCATTCTTACCAGACTTATCTGATGGGAGATGCCTTGAAGAGATTAGAACAAAAATCGCCATGGCAAAAGTAGCCTTTAGCAAGATGAAAAACATACTGACCAATAAAAAGATGTCAATTGAAACGAGAAAAAGAGTGTTGAGATGCTACATAGAACCTGTACTTTTATATGGATGTGAAGCTTGGACAATGAGCAGTCAGGCTGAAAAACATCTAATGGCTGTAGAAATGTGGTTTCTGAGGAAAATGCAAAGAATACCATGGACAGCCAGAGAGACCAATGAACAAGTCCTTCAAGAAACAAATGAAGATCGTAAACTGATTAGAGACATTAGACGTAGACAGTCACAATTTTTTGGGCATGTTATGAGAAGAAATGATTTGGAGAACTTGGTAACAACTGGTAAGATCGAGGGGAACAGATCAAGGGGAAGACCTAGAAGCAAGTACCTGGATGGCTTGGCCTTGTGGCATGGTCGAGACAGAAACATGGAGCTGATCGACGACTCTGGTGATCGAGTGAGATGGCAGAACATGACCGCCCACGCTTACCGGCATGGCACATGATGGATGGATGGATGGAGTACTTACAACAAGTCTCCATGAACTGCCATCACCCAGTCATTAATATGTCATCCTGCAACCACTCTTTCCGAAATTTTTGTTCATATTGCTTTATTTTTGGCATGTTGAAAGAATTGTTCAAAGTGGAAGACTCATATGAAGGTGAGCAATTATTTAAAAAAAAAAAATCACATGAAAAAGAATCACCAAGTCGGCATCACAGCAAAAATTCGCAACACAGTGAATTTTCAGTTCAAATAATGTTATTCAAAACAATGTTTTCCCGTAGTGAATTTGAATAACGAAGACACAAACAATAGATTGCACGATTTATTGCCTGGCATATTTCGCTGCATCTCGTCAGGTACATACTGCAGAACTCACACAACTTACGTGAAATTAACTAGATAAATCCCTCAAGTTGAAATATACACAATTTCGCACAGTAATGTCGATTGTCTACCACGGTAATTTTAAGCTGACTAACATGTCTTTCTGTACACAATTCTGGCTTGCGTTGATAGATCATAATTGCTTCTGCAAATTTTAACAAGCGAGTATTCTGTGTTCTAAACAACACGCGAAATGCAGTCTCTCTGGACACAACATGGCGACTGGCAACAATGTGCCTGCCGATTGAAGACGCCGGGAGCTTCCGGTGTGTCGGCTCCTCGTGGCTATCATCTCCTGTGTGTTGTATCTTGTTGACCCATTGAGGTATGTGTTCTAACACCCGTTTGTTAAGCTGTCTCTCCGTTCGGCCAATGTAAACGGCC
Organism: Cepaea nemoralis; assembly: GCA_014155875.1. NCBI lineage: Eukaryota > Metazoa > Mollusca > Gastropoda > Stylommatophora > Helicidae > Cepaea > Cepaea nemoralis. The sequence goes on along the minus strand of JACEFZ010013582.1, from coordinate 14,777 downwards.
TGGCATCTACATGTGAATTGGTAAATACAATTGTTTGTGGCGTACAGAGGAACAGGCTCTTTGACTGTTGGTGTAGGAATGGGTACGGTTTTACATCTAATGACTGGAGTTGCCGCACAGAATGTTTGACCTACTGCTGTAGTAAGCCGGTCTTGTAGACGTTGCATTACGTCATCCCCTCGAAAGGTTAGCTGGATGAATACCTTGAGTTTAGGGACTGTAGTTACGTCTGCTTTGGGTTTGGGCTGTTGGCAATGGCGCTTTATAAATCCTGTGGAGTACCCATTCAGGTTTAAGACATTCTTCAGAGTTTCAAATTCCTCTGTCAGTGTGTCCTGGGTGCATATCTTTCTAGCACGGTCAAACAAGGTCCGTACTAAGCCCCGTTTGTACTGGACAGGTGTGAAGCTCTGAAAATTTAGGTATTGGCCAGTCCATGTTTCTTTGCGATACACCGATCTTTGAATTGTGCCGTCTGCTCTACGTCTCATTAGAATATCTAGGAACGGTAACGCTTCGTTGTGTTCGTGTTCCATAGATAGAGAGATGTTTTTATGCGTCTTGTTCATTGTGGCCTGAAACGATGTTGCTTGTAGCTCGTCTGTGGTGATGATTAGTATATCGTCCACATAACGCCGGTAAAAGGCCAAGTTGTTGATGTCTGAGGATCTCTTTTCTTCTAAGTGTGCCATGAAGATGTCCGCTAGAATAGGACCAAGAGGACTCCCCATGGCCACTCCGTCAATTTGGCGGTATGACTTAGTTTGAAAATTGAATTGGATGTTGGCGGTACATAGTAGTAGTAGCCTCTCCAGAATAGGTGTTGGTATGCCTAATTTTAGTTGTTTGTCTTCAATGCGTTCCCTTATTATTTTCACTGTCTCCTCTAATGGAACGTTAGTGAATAGGGAGGCTATATCCATGGATGCCATGTGTTTGTTATTTATGTCCATAGTATCCAATAATTCCACCAGTTGGAATGTATCTCTGAGTATTTTTGGATCGAAGGACTGTCGTACTGGTTTTAACATTTCGGCTAACCATCTCGCCATTCGGTGTTGTGCAGAGTTAACCATGGACAGGATAGGTCTTAGCGGGATGCCGGGCTTGTGAAGTTTGGGTAGACCGTACATCTGAGGAGTGTGCGAGCCGCGTGGTGTGAGCGTTTTTGCAGTGGCCTCACTGATAATAAGGGAATAAATAAAAAGAAAAAAATAATAAGGGAACGCATTGAAGACAAACAACTAAAATTAGGCATACCAACACCTATTCTGGAGAGGCTACTACTACTATGTACCGCCAACATCCAATTCAATTTTCAAACTAAGTCATACCGCCAAATTGACGGAGTGGCCATGGGGAGTCCTCTTGGTCCTATTCTAGCGGACATCTTCATGGCACACTTAGAAGAAAAGAGATCCTCAGACATCAACAACTTGGCCTTTTACCGGCGTTATGTGGACGATATACTAATCATCACCACAGACGAGCTACAAGCAACATCGTTTCAGGCCACAATGAACAAGACGCATAAAAACATCTCTCTATCTATGGAACACGAACACAACGAAGCGTTACCATTCCTAGATATTCTAATGAGACGTAGAGCAGACGGCACAATTCAAAGATCGGTGTATCGCAAAGAAACATGGACTGGCCAATACCTAAATTTTCAGAGCTTCACACCTGTCCAGTACAAACGGGGCTTAGTACGGACCTTGTTTGACCGTGCTAGAAAGATATGCACCCAGGACACACTGACAGAGGAATTTGAAACTCTGAAGAATGTCTTAAACCTGAATGGGTACTCCACAGGATTTATAAAGCGCCATTGCCAACAGCCCAAACCCAAAGCAGACGTAACTACAGTCCCTAAACTCAAGGTATTCATCCAGCTAACCTTTCGAGGGGATGACGTAATGCAACGTCTACAAGACCGGCTTACTACAGCAGTAGGTCAAACATTCTGTGCGGCAACTCCAGTCATTAGATGTAAAACCGTACCCATTCCTACACCAACAGTCAAAGAGCCTGTTCCTCTGTACGCCACAAACAATTGTATTTACCAATTCACATGTAGATGCCAGGCCGTTTACATTGGCCGAACGGAGAGACAGCTTAACAAACGGGTGTTAGAACACATACCTCAATGGGTCAACAAGATACAACACACAGGAGATGATAGCCACGAGGAGCCGACACACCGGAAGCTCCCGGCGTCTTCAATCGGCAGGCACATTGTTGCCAGTCGCCATGTTGTGTCCAGAGAGACTGCATTTCGCGTGTTGTTTAGAACACAGAATACTCGCTTGTTAAAATTTGCAGAAGCAATTATGATCGATCAACGCAAGCCAGAATTGTGTAAACAGAAAGACATGTTAGTCAGCTTAAAATTACCGTGGTAGACAATCGACATTACTGTGCGAAATTGTGTATATTTCAACTTGAGGGATTTATCTAGTTAAAATTAACTAGATAAATCCCTCAAGTTGAAATATACACAATTTCGCACAGTAATGTCGATTGTCTACCACGGTAATTTTAAGCTGACTAACATGTCTTTCTGTTTACACAATTCTGGCTTGCGTTGATAGATCATAATTGCTTCTGCAAATTTTAACAAGCGAGTATTCTGTGTTCTAAACAACACGCGAAATGCAGTCTCTCTGGACACAACATGGCGACTGGCAACAATGTGCCTGCCGATTGAAGACGCCGGGAGCTTCCGGTGTGTCGGCTCCTCGTGGCTATCATCTCCTGTGTGTTGTATCTTGTTGACCCATTGAGGTATGTGTTCTAACACCCGTTTGTTAAGCTGTCTCTCCGTTCGGCCAATGTAAACGGCCTGGCATCTACATGTGAATTGGTAAATACAATTGTTTGTGGCGTACAGAGGAACAGGCTCTTTGACTGTTGGTGTAGGAATGGGTACGGTTTTACATCTAATGACTGGAGTTGCCGCACAGAATGTTTGACCCTACTGCTGTAGTAAGCCGGTCTTGTAGACGTTGCATTACGTCATCCCCTCGAAAGGTTAGCTGGATGAATACCTTGAGTTTAGGGACTGTAGTTACGTCTGCTTTGGGTTTGGGCTGTTGGCAATGGCGCTTTATAAATCCTGTGGAGTACCCATTCAGGTTTAAGACATTCTTCAGAGTTTCAAATTCCTCTGTCAGTGTGTCCTGGGTGCATATCTTTCTAGCACGGTCAAACAAGGTCCGTACTAAGCCCCGTTTGTACTGGACAGGTGTGAAGCTCTGAAAATTTAGGTATTGGCCAGTCCATGTTTCTTTGCGATACACCGATCTTTGAATTGTGCCGTCTGCTCTACGTCTCATTAGAATATCTAGGAATGGTAACGCTTCGTTGTGTTTCGTGTTCCATAGATTAGAGAGATGTTTTTATGCGTCTTGTTCATTGTGGCCTGAAACGATGTTGCTTGTAGCTCGTCTGTGGTGATGATTAGTATATCGTCCACATAACGCCGGTAAAAGGCCAAGTTGTTGATGTCTGAGGATCTCTTTTCTTCTAAGTGTGCCATGAGATGTCCGCTAGAATAGGACCAAGAGGACTCCCCATGGCCACTCCGTCAATTTGGCGGTATGACTTAGTTTGAAAATTGAATTGGATGTTGGCGGTACATAGTAGTAGTAGCCTCTCCAGAATAGGTGTTGGGTATGCCTAATTTTAGTTGTTTGTCTTCAATGCGTTCCCTTATTATTTTTTCTTTTTATTTATTCCCTTATTATCAGTGAGGCCACTGCAAAAACGCTCACACCACGCGGCTCGCACACTCCTCAGATGTACGGTCTACCCAAACTTCACAAGCCCGGCATCCCGCTAAGACCTATCCTGTCCATGGTTAACTCTGCACAACACCGAATGGCGAGATGGTTAGCCGAAATGTTAAAACCAGTACGACAGTCCTTCGATCCAAAATACTCAGAGATACATTCCAACTGGTGGAATTATTGGATACTATGGACATAAATAACAAACACATGGCATCCATGGATATAGCCTCCCTATTCACTAACGTTCCATTAGAGGAGACAGTGAAAATAATAAGGGAACGCATTGAAGACAAACAACTAAAATTAGGCATACCAACACCTATTCTGGAGAGGCTACTACTACTATGTACCGCCAACATCCAATTCAATTTTCAAACTAAGTCATACCGCCAAATTGACGGAGTGGCCATGGGGAGTCCTCTTGGTCCTATTCTAGCGGACATCTTCATGGCACACTTAGAAGAAAAGAGATCCTCAGACATCAACAACTTGGCCTTTTACCGGCGTTATGTGGACGATATACTAATCATCACCACAGACGAGCTACAAGCAACATCGTTTCAGGCCACAATGAACAAGACGCATAAAAACATCTCTCTATCTATGGAACACGAACACAACGAAGCGTTACCGTTCCTAGATATTCTAATGAGACGTAGAGCAGACGGCACAATTCAAAGATCGGTGTATCGCAAAGAAACATGGACTGGCCAATACCTAAATTTTCAGAGCTTCACACCTGTCCAGTACAAACGGGGCTTAGTACGGACCTTGTTTGACCGTGCTAGAAAGATATGCACCCAGGACACACTGACAGAGGAATTTGAAACTCTGAAGAATGTCTTAAACCTGAATGGGTACTCCACAGGATTTATAAAGCGCCATTGCCAACAGCCCAAACCCAAAGCAGACGTAACTACAGTCCCTAAACTCAAGGTATTCATCCAGCTAACCTTTCGAGGGGATGACGTAATGCAACGTCTACAAGACCGGCTTACTACAGCAGTAGGTCAAACATTCTGTGCGGCAACTCCAGTCATTAGATGTAAAACCGTACCCATTCCTACACCAACAGTCAAAGAGCCTGTTCCTCTGTACGCCACAAACAATTGTATTTACCAATTCACATGTAGATGCCAGGCCGTTTACATTGGCCGAACGGAGAGACAGCTTAACAAACGGGTGTTAGAACACATACCTCAATGGGTCAACAAGATACAACACACAGGAGATGATAGCCACGAGGAGCCGACACACCGGAAGCTCCCGGCGTCTTCAATCGGCAGGCACATTGTTGCCAGTCGCCATGTTGTGTCCAGAGAGACTGCATTTCGCGTGTTGTTTAGAACACAGAATACTCGCTTGTTAAAATTTGCAGAAGCAATTATGATCTATCAACGCAAGCCAGAATTGTGTAAACAGAAAGACATGTTAGTCAGCTTAAAATTACCGTGGTAGACAATCGACATTACTGTGCGAAATTGTGTATATTTCAACTTGAAGGATTTATCTAGTTAATTTCACGTAAGTTGTGTGAGTTCTGCAGTATGTACCTGACGAGATGCAGCGAAATATGCCAGGCAATAAATCGTGCAATCTATTGTTTGTGTCTTCGTTATTCAAATTCACTACGGGAAAACATTGTTTTGAATAACATTATTTGAACTGAAAATTCACTGTGTTGCGAAATTTTTTCTGTGATGCCGACTTGGTGATTCTTTTTCATGTGATTTTTTTTTTTTAAATAATTGCTCACCTTCATATGAGTCTTCCACTTTGAACAATTCTTTCAACATGCCAAAATAAAGCAATATGAACAAAAATTTCGGAAAAAGTGGTTGCAGGATGACATATTAATGACTGGGTGTGGCAGTTCATGGAGACTTGTTGTAAGTACTCCCTCCATCCATCATCATGTGCCATGCCGGTAAGCGTGGGCGGTCATGTTCTGCCATCTCACTCGATCACCAGAGTCGTCGATCAGCTCCATGTTTCTGTCTCGACCATGCCACAAGGCCAAGCCATCCAGGTACTTGCTTCTAGGTCTTCCCCTTGATCTGTTCCCCTCGATCTTACCAGTTGTACCAAGTTCTCCAAATCATTTCTTCTCATAACATGCCCAAAAAATTGTGACTGTCTACGTCTAATGTCTCTAATCAGTTTACGATCTTCATTTGTTTCTTGAAGGACTTGTTCATTGGTCTCTTCTGGCTGTCCATGGTATTCTTTGCATTTTCCTCAGAAACCACATTTCTACAGCCATCAGATGTTTTTCAGCCTGACTGCTCATTGTCCAAGCTTCACATCCATATAAAAGTACAGGTTCTATGTAGCATCTCAACACTCTTTTTCTCGTTTCAATTGACATCTTTTTATTGGTCAGTATGTTTTTCATCTTGCTAAAGGCTACTTTTGCCATGGCGATTTTTGTTCTAATCTCTTCAAGGCATCTCCCATCAGATAAGTCTGGTAAGAATGAGACAACGAGGTGTGACGGGGGATCTGGCCGACGCTCGACGCTCAGAGGAAAGGCGAGACGGACATATAATCAGATTGCTACTGGAACTATTAGTGTTGGAACTCTTCGCTGGCTGCTGGGGATGCGGACGGAGCGCTTATGGGAATGTCCCGAATGCTGTGATGTCGGTTCCTAAATCAATCAATCAATCAATCCCATCAGATGTCATTACTGTTCCGAGATAATTGTACCTATTCACTTGTTGAAGAATATTCCCATTTACTTGTATATTACATTGTTGTAAGTACTGCAAGTGCGAATGAAAGCGAAAATACAAAACTTGAAGAATCACACTAAACAACATAAAAATGCAGTGCCGTTCGGGGATATAAAACTGTTTACATCTGTTTTTTAGAACTTTACAGATTAATGATCATCAAAAGTTGAAGGATCTGTCGCAATGTTGTTAAGTTTTCATTGTGCAGTTGCGAACTGTGACCATTTGGTTGATGTGTTCAAAAAAACTATTTCTGACAGTAAAGTTCTAAATGACGTAAAATTGCATCCAGCAAGTGTACAAATATTATAAGAAGTACTTTTTTTTTCACTTTTAAGAAGATTTGATCAGTGATATTTCTACAATTAAATATAGTTTATTATTAGACGAATAGAATGACATTTAGGTTCTGAAAGTGCTTGGTGTATGTGTTATATATTATAGGAACAGTAAAGACAAAGTAGTTTATACATTTCTTGGACTAGTTTTACTTGGAATAGTGTGATGCAGAAAGTATAGTTCAGGCACTGAAGAAACTTTGGTCATTAAATATTTAGACTTGAAGAATTTGGCTGCAATTGGTACCGATAATGCCTCGATAATGGTTGGTATCAACCATGGCGTTTATGCCAAATTGAAGGAAGAAATCCCATCTTTGGTCTTCATAAAATATGTGTGTCATTCTTGAAGCTAGCATTATAACATGCCTCATCAGAATGTTTACCAAGGAATTTGGAATTCCTTATTGCTGAAACATATAACTGGTTCTCCAAATCATCTGTCAGACAACAGCAATACAATGATTTATATAAAGTATTAAATGATAGTTTCCTCACCACTGAAAATTCTGTCGTATTGCAAATTTCGGTACTATTCTAGTATAATGTGTGTTATATATTGTTCTAAGTTGTGGTATTTTGTGTGCTATGTAAAAAGCTATTTTGTGTTGTATGCTATGTCATGTGTTGATGAAATATCTATCTTTTGTATTTGTAAGAGGTGATGACATCATAACTGAATCACCTACTCTAACATTGACCACATCTTATTGATAGTGTCTTCAGTGCCGCAAAAAGGGTTCACTGTGTGATATCGATAACTCCCTTCTCTACAATGAGTGCGTCTGGGGTGCATGACCATTAGGAGCAAAAAACGATACCACAGCTGAGGGATGAAGTATCCTCTACAAGGCAAAATTGCGCCAGGTAAAGCGTAACTTACAAGACTTATGAGATCATCGGTTGACCGTTCAAGCACGGCCGACAAATAGGCGCTCGCTAAGTCATCAATTGCTCACTCAAACACACATATATGGTAATAAGTCTCCAACACAAACAACGAAAAATGAAATAACTAATGAAAAAACACACACACACACACACACACAGACTCAATAAAAACTGATACAATCAATGAAAACGGCTACACAAACAATGAAAATTGATACACATGCTGAACGATGCACAAAGTAACAGACACATGCACAAAAAGAAATCGAAAACATATAAAAACTGACACAAACAATCAAAATGGCACAATAAACTTAAACAACCAATGAAATATGACATAACACTGAACGATGCACCTCAAGAAAACAAATCATCCAAATGTACAAGTAAAAAAGAACATACCAAAAAAAAATAAAAATCTACAATTACTGAAAAATGACATTGCCACCGAAAAATGACAACCATTGAGACAATCAAAGAAGGGACACAATCAAGAAAAACTAAATCACCAATGAAAACTGCCAACATAAACACTGAAAACTGACAAAATAAGGCACCTAAAAAAAAGCAAAATATCCAAAATATATCAGACACATACACAAGAAGTAATCGACAATAAATGAAAAATGACATAACAACAAAATCACACATACACACGCGCATGCACGCACACACACACACACACACACTCACACCCCAGTGGCGTGCAAAGGGGAGTGCGACGGCCCCGGCCATCCAGCCGGGGGGGGGGGGGGGGCATCCAGTTAGGCGGTTGGCGTTGGCTCAGTCACATTTCTTGCGCTTGTATTGACGGACTTCTTCTTCTTTCGTTCGCTTGAAATATGTCTATAACTGCAATGTTGTATCTTTTTAGTTCACACAGCGGTCCATAGAGTTTATCTTCCACTGTCGTCTCTCTAGGCCAGAAGGTTTGCCTAGATATGTTATATTTTGGGCAGTCTTAGAGTATGTGCTCTGCTTGTCTGCGACGCCAATCCACATGTGCACATGGCTGATTCACCAATCTTGAATTTTGTATACATGTGGTTGTTCTGTTCTGAGGCGCAGAATAATGACTTGTTCTGGTCTGTCCATAAGCTGGTAGTCATCTTGAGCAGGTTTTGGTGGCTTTCTGACTGATTTGATCATTCTTTTCTTTTGATGGTATGTAACGGGCACATCAGGCTGTTCTTCTTTGGCTCCTTCCTTAGCCAATTGATCAGCTCTGTCGTTTCCGGTACTCCACAGTGGGATGGTATCCACTGTATGGTGACCTTATGCTGACTGCTAAGTTCAGAAAGTAGTGTCCTTAGTACTGGCAATTTCCCAGACAGGAGCGCCTCGTGGTACTGATTTTGCATCTGTCAATAGCACCACAGGTTGTGTACCATTGCTGGTATTTAGTAATTTCTCTGTTGCTATCTTGATTGCCTCAATTTCAGCATCATAGTTATGGCAGTACTTTCCTGTCGGTACTCTGGCTGTGTCCCTAGTATTATTTGGGTATCTATGTACACTCCTGCTCCTCCATTTCGAACAGCATTTTGTGCTGACCCATCTGTGTAGACTCGGATCCAGAAGTCACTGTGGGTATTCTTCATCAAGGAAGCTGAGAGTGGCTGTTCTGCGCTGCACACTGTTCTGTTCTTCCTTGTCAAATATTCCTCTCACTTCTGTCTGGATTTGTAATGATAGTCTATGCTCATCTTTCCATGGAGTTCGCTCTGGAATAGTTGTTAGGGGGATACCAACTGTGGGCAGATCGGTGGTTTCTCTGCAGAGTCGTTTGGCCTGGTGGATAAAACTACTTCTTTTCAACCGCCCCATAGCTAGGTTTTCAAATCTGATTCTTCATAGGGTGGCCTGGCAAGCTGAGGAACTTTTCTGCTTGTATTGGCGTTTTCGTATCTCTGCGCTCTCTCAGTGCTTGTGTCCTCCCCATCTTCTCCATTTCCACTATAGGGTTGATCTCATCCCTCCTGTGGTGACTCTAAGTGCTTGATTTTGCACCGTGTCCATCTCTTGTAGTGTGGTGTTTTTTATGCCGAACACCACGCAGTTGACCCGTATTCCAGGTGTGGTCGTATGCTCTGTTGATAAACTTTGCTAAGTATTTTCCCACTGGCTCCCCATGTGGTTCCACTTAGCTTTCTCAGGATGGCTATTTTCCTTCTGGCTTTTGCTACTGCTTTATTGATGTGCTTTCTCTATGTCAGCCTGCCATCAAATGTTACTCCAAGGTATGTTGGTTCTTTATATTCTCTTAGGAGTGTTCCCTTTGTCTGGATGATCCCTGCCTTTTGTTTTAGAAGAGGGTAAAAAGGCTGATGCTGCACTTGTCAGTGTTTATTCTGACACACCATCTATTTGCCCTGCAAAAAAATTTTCTACAATTCTTTGCAGTAATCTGGTGGCCACTGATGCATGTTCATTTGTGCTCCATAGAACCAGGGCATCAGCGTACATTGCCGCTTTCATTCTTCTTCTTCTTCTGCGTTCATCCGGATTTTTTTTTCGGATGTGACTGCGTTGTGCCTGTTTACAGCAGAGCTGCGTTCTTGCGCCGTTAGGCCGACACATCCACTTCTGCGGGCATTTGTTGACCGGGTTAACCTTCCCGGGGGTTTCTTAGGACGTTTGAATCTCACTGTTGTGGTGTTATCCCCCATCCTAGCTGGCCCATATAGAACAGCCAAAGACATCCTGGTCACCCTTCAAGGGAAAGGCAGGGCAGACCATGGGCATTCCCCGCCATCCAAGGAGGCTTCCATACTTGCAGAGCCGATCACATAGCGCTCTGGTACTGGGCTCACCCAAGGAATCGTCACGTCCTGCACATGGCTGCTTAGCCTCACTTCCGTATATTGGGCCTTCCGTTCACCATAGGCTGTTCCTTCCGGAAACCAGAAGTATGCAGTCTGCAGATGACATCCACACAGTGAGCTTTCGATTCAGGACTTTCCACAGTAATGGATTTGCTATCCAAGCAATATTCCATTTCGTGCCACTAGGACACTTTTCCACCTTTTATGAAGCCCACACAATGGGCTTTTGATTCGGACTTTCCACGTAATGGATTTGCTATCAGCAATATTCCATTTCGTGCCACTAGGACACTTTTCCACCTTTTATGAAGCCCACACAGCGAGCTTTCGATTTGGACTTTCCACATAATGGATTTGCTATCCAAGCAATATTTCATTTCATGCCTCTGGGTCTTCATGCACCTTTAAATGTCACCTGTATGTAGTTAAAGTAAGCTGCGGTCAACCTTGAGCTTGTTGATATCTCCATAGAGCTTGTCCTCAAATGAAGCAGGTGTGGGGCCAAAATATCTTTCTCTGTTCTGCATACGTTGGGCAATCCTGCAGCAAATGTTTTGCTGTCATTTTTCCAGTTCTACAATTACATTCATCAGGTATCTCCTATCTTTAGTTTATTGAACAAGTGGTATTTCAGCCTGTTATGTCCTGTGCGGAGTCCTGAAGATTGCTACTTGTTCTCTTCGGTCGAGTTTGTAATATGTATCATCCTTCTGGTGGCCTGGATGCTCTGATTCCCATTTGGTTCAATAAGTGCTTTTTATAAACCTCTTTGCCTCATTATAGGTTATGTCTATGTCAGGCTGTGGTAGTCGTCCGCCCTCTTTTGCCAGTCTGTCAGCCTCTTCAGTTTCCAAGGTATACTGCAATGTGATGGGATCCACTGTATTACAACTTTTTTGGATTTCTGGCATAGACCATGGAGTGCTGCTCTTAGGTCAGTTAGTTCTGTGCTGTTATTGCTCTTCAGTATTGAGACAGCTGACTTTGCATCTGTGAAGATAGCTATTTGCTTCTCTTTATTTTCCTCCATCAAGGAGCATTTCTGCTGCAGTTTTCAGAGCCTCTACCTCCGCTTGAAGTTACTTGAAAATTTTCCAGTTGCCATTGAATGTGTTTTTTTCACTCCATTTTTTAATTTAGGAGAATTCCTCCTCCTCCATTCTCTATTGAATTTTTGGCTGATCCATCTGTATATGCATGGGTCCAATTCCTGCTTGGGTAATGTTCTTTTATGTAGTTTAGGGTTATTTCTCTTCTTTCAGGTTTCATGCTGAGTGTTCTTTTTCTCAATACCAGGAATGTTTTCTATCATCTCAGGCAGTTGCTGCTGTCTCCAAGCTGGGAACTTGTGTGCATTGTGTAATGGGCTTGACTGTTGATATGTTAAGTATAGGATCTGCCCTAATCCTTCGTTTTGCAGTTTCTACAAAGTTGCTACGCTTCAGTCTTCCCTTTCCAAAACCATTAATCTGTTGTACATAGGGTGGTCTGTCAATCTTCTAAATTTTTCTGCTTGTTGCTGGGCTCTGCTATCTCTTCTATCCTGCATTGGTTGTAAACAAGTGATCTTTTCTAGTTCATTAATAGGCGTTGTCTTCAGGCTTCCAGTTATGATTCGCATTCCTTGATTTTGGACTCTACTTATTTTGTTAAAGTTTGACTTAGCTGCTGTTGCCCAAGCTGCAGATGCCATATTCCAGTACTGGCCTCACCCGTCCAGTATATAACTTCTTGAGAACTTTCTCATCTGCTCCCCACGTTGTACCAGCAAGCTTTTTCACGATTGCCATTCTTTGCCTTGCTCTTGTTCGATTTTTCTCAACCTGTGTTTTCCATGTCAGGCGACGATCAAAGGTGACTCCTAGATAGTTTGGATTTTCTTCATGGCGCAATATTTTTCCATTCAATACCAGCTTAGGTTGCTGAGTTTTATTTGAGAGGGAGAACACTGTGCATGTTGTTTTCTCCTCACTTATCTTCACTAGCCATGATTTGACCAGTCCTCTAGCGCTAATAGGCTTGCTGTATTCTGCTGTTAGCTGTACTAATATATTCTTCAGGATGTCCATATGGCTAGGTCATCTGCAAAGGAGGATGTGTGTACTCTGGCTGGAAAATTGTCCGTGATGTCATTTATATATGCTAGGAATAATGTTGGTGAAAGAACTCCTCCTTGGGGACACCTTGCTCCAACAGCATCATTTTGCTGGTTTGTCCTTGTACTTTTGTCCTGGCAGTTCTGTTCTCAAGGTAGTGGCTGATCCATTTGTACATTTTTCCACACAAACATGCATTTTTTGCAGTTTTTACTTTCAGTCCTTCCTTCCATACTTTATCAAATGCTTTTTCTAAATCTATCCAGACCGCTAGTGTGTGCTTTTCTCTTGGAAGGCATCCTCTATTTCCTGAGCTATATAGGTTATTTGATCTTCAGTTGATCTGTACTTTCTGAGTCCTGCTTGGTGTGTGTTAAGAGTTGGTGTTCTTCCAGATGCCATGTTAGACTGGCCATTGATAATGCGTTCCCTTAATTTCCTACACAGCTAAGTAGACTGATAGGTCGATAGCCATTTGGTTCTTCCAGGTCTTTTCCTTTCTTTGGGACTGGTATTAGTATAGCTTCCTTCCATGCCTGTGGGACTATTCCTCTCTTCCAGCTGTATTTAGGACTGCTAGTAGTTTCTTTTTTGCCTTGTGCCTAGTCCTATTAGCATTTCGATTGTGATTCCATCCTTTCCTGTGATTTCTTCTTTTTAGGGTATTCATTGCCTGTTCCATTTCTTCCATTGTTAGATTTGCCATCATATATTCAGCTGCTGTCTCTGTATTACTATGATGTATCTGTTTATCTTTGATTGATTTCTTCTGTTCAGTTGTAATATCAATGTGGTTTGAACTGGCATAGTGTTCCATTAGTGCATTTGCAGCCTTCTTTCCTGTAAGCAAGGCATTTCCGTGTTTAATTGTTATTTGTTTGTTTCTAGGTCCTTCATTGTTCATGGCTTTCACTAGTTTCCATAGTTTGTTTCCATCACTGTCAAAATTCAGGTTTTCTGTTTTTTCCCTCCAACAATCTCTTGTTGTTTGATTTACCTGTTCTTTATATTTTGCGAGGATGGCTTTGAGAGAGATGTTCGCTTCAGTTGTTTGTTCTCTCTCTGCGGTCTTCCTGGCATCTTCAACTTTGTCCTCCAAAATTTGTAGTTCTTCAGTCCAGATAGGTTTGTAATTTTTCTCAGCTCCTTCTTGGAATAGATTCAGTGGCCGCCTGTATTATTGCTCTGTTTAGACTTTCCTCCATTTGCTTCATGTTGCCATATCGTGTATTTATGTTTTCACAATATTTGTCTGTTAGTATGGCAAATCTGTCCCAATCTGCTCGTTTGTAATTCCAGCGGGGCAAAGGCTTTTGCTCCTGTGGAACATACTCCATATTCATTATAAGCTTGATTGGTCTGTGGTCACTACCTGCTAATTGATCAAGCACAAGGCGATCGATTTTGTGGAGGATGTCTCCCTGTACAGAAAGCTAAGTCTGGAGTAGAAGTGGTAAATCCATCTTCTGGAGTAGAAGCTCGGTGTGTCATCCGCTTTGTTGAGTAGATGGAGATTTGAGTCTATTTCCCAGTCTTCCACTTCATCTCCTCTTCTGTCAGTATCTGGGTATCCCCATCTTTCTGAACGGCTATTAAAGTCTCCTGACAATAATGCAATTTGTGTCAGTTATTTTCATGTTTGAGAGTGTAAGATCCTTATCTGCCGGGCTATACAGATTGTAAATTCTTATTTCACGTCCTTTATCATTATATCAACACCTATAATTTCCGTTTGGTTGTCAGAGATCACAGATACTTCGCTGCAAGGTATTGTATTTCGTGTAAGTATTAGAACTCCTCCTTTGTGTCCTTCGCGGTCAAACGTGTGGCCTGATATCCTCTGACTGAGAATTTGTGATTGGCGTTGAGGTGTGTCTCTTGAATGCATGCCACATCTATTCTATCTTTATGAAGACGTTTGTTAGGGAGAATTTTTTTGTTATAAACTCCTTCGGCATTCCACTGTAGTATGTTGAGTGTCCGGGGTGTTTGGTCAAAAGCTCTTAACCTACCCTCTGTGCCTTTACTCCACAGCACAGGGGAAGGTGACCACCAGTAGTCATGGGGGTGGGGGGGGGCCCCCTTGGGGGGGGGCCCC